>CBMN010096878.1:0-12432 GCA_000582825.1 Hordeum pubiflorum | reverse complement strand
ATATTTCTTTACAGAGGGAGTATCTGAATTTTGTTGATCCAAATGAGAATTTTGTACATTTATATCGAGTTCCTATGATTTCTTACCCAACTCATCCATGGACTGATAGCTTAACTGGTTCTTTGCAGGAAAACAACGGTGTTGTTTCAAATTATGGCTAGCATCAGAGAGATGGTTCATGTCATCAAAAAATGCTACAAGGTTTAAAATGAAACTGAATTTGTTTGCATTGATCCAAAGTGTAACTACACTGCAGCTTCTCAGGCATGTAATTATATCCTCTCATACACCCCTGCCATGTGCTTAACCTGTCAATTGACATCTAAAGACATGGGTTCAGCGGGTATGAAGTTTGTCGCATAGGCA
This sequence comes from Hordeum pubiflorum, assembly GCA_000582825.1. Classification (NCBI taxonomy): domain Eukaryota; kingdom Viridiplantae; phylum Streptophyta; class Magnoliopsida; order Poales; family Poaceae; genus Hordeum; species Hordeum pubiflorum. Next base: position 12,066 of record CBMN010096878.1, on the reverse strand, counting down.
TTCCTTCCCCATTTTTCTCTTTTATGGAACTGTCTCCTTAATGAAAGACACGACATCCTCTAAAAAAAGGAAATGATAAGACAGGGGAGGTTGAGTTTGTGTTCTTTGCTCCAGTAGCCTAACAAGTGATATGAAAAATAAATCGACAATTGTATAGCATAGAGCCATAGACCAGATGGTGTTCCGAGATAGCTTCTCTTATTTCTCAACATTATACTGCCGACTTTACTCTAAGTGAAAAGGGTCTTATTTACGAGAATCTTTTAGGTCAAATTGTGGATTTGATTACCAAATGTTGGTTTTCTAGCTACCAGAACCACATTGTTTAGGCATACTCTTTATCATATATTTCAGACAAATCTCTCGCTGGATTGAGAGCTGGCAGCACTAAAGGATGAAATTTCCGACATTACCAATCCATAAACTATAATTAGTTTCCCTGTAATTTGTAAGATCACCATCTACAATAGCCTCTTGTAATTTGGTATATGTATGAAAACTGGCCAGACTTGTCCTCTTCCGCTCCTAACAAATATATGCCAGTATATGCAAGTTCAACTTTAATGTTTCTTGCATCTATATATTTACATAAATTCCCATTAGTTTATTGCCAAAATAGATCCTAAGCGACAATGTGGCACTAACTGGTGCTCACACTTGCACCTGAACGAAGAGAATCATACTGGCAGAGGTATCTTGACTATATGGAGTAGGGTATCATGACTATATGAAATAAGAAAGTCTCATGGAGTAGGTTATAGTAATGCACTTGACACAATTGATCGGGCAAGTTGTAATAGACAAAATTCAAGAGCATAGGGTTTTGACTCGCTGATGCAGATCAAGGAGGGGATAAGCGGGCACTGCTGCTGATGAGAGCTCTTGTACGAAGAAGGATACACAACCACAATAGCATGGCGGCGCCATGGGCCAGGCTGTTCTCGCAGTGCTCACATGTGGTGAGGGGGTTCCCCTTGGTTTGTATGCTGGCAATTGTTTGAGGTTAATTTTTGAATTTAGCAACTGGGGTACCGATCTATCATGTGTGATTAAATAAGGATTAATAGAGGGTCCTAGGATTGCCAACGTTGCATTTATATATATGTGCACGTTTATACGTTAACAATAGTTTGGAGTCTTGGAAAGGGTGTGGTCTAGCGGAAGTGGTGGCCGGAATTTTTACTGTTAATTTGATCTGCAAAACAGTGATCAATGTAGTACATGTGCAATAAAATAGACATATTGCTGATAGTGTTGTATTAGTGTGTGAGTTGGATTAATCACCAAAATGCATAGTTTTCTAATGGCAACAAGTGAAACACCTTTTGATTTTCTGATTTCTTTATGCTTGCAGAGAATTGCTACGACTTGAGTTTGGCTATCATCGAAATTGGAGAACCCGACGCATTGAAGAGCATAGTTCGCATGTTCCACTAGATCAAATTGAGGAGGCATTGTAACTCGATACATCACTTGGATGGCTTGGTCAGTAGGTAGAAATTAGAATTTGAGCAATTTGAGACCTTGAGTTTTGCATAAAGAATTATGAGAGTGAAACACCTTGTTTGTCCTGCAGGAAGAATGGCTCAGATAACTGTTAATACAATCCCTGCCACAGTAGAATAATCCTTTGTTGCCATGAAAAACAATTTCATGTGCTTGAGACAGCAAATCAGATCAACACACCTCCATACTGCATCGTTCTTGTACCATTGTGAGTATCTTTGTTAAATTATTTTCATTGGTACTAAGTAGTACTGACCTTTATGTGCTAATTTTGCTTACCAGCTTGCGCACAATACTCTTGTGTGAGATTCAAGAGCGAGGTGGTAGCCAGTGGAGTTATATACGCAACAGCTAGGAGATCAGGAGTACCCCTCACCGAAGACCCTCCTTGGTCGACGCTCTTTGATACTGATGTGGCAGGGATTCAGAAAGTGTGTAGAGACCTCGCTCGCCTCTATAGCCTCCCCAAGACGTGGTACATGCCAGTTTATAAATGTTCAACGATATGAAGTTTTTTTTCTGTCTTTTGTAGTGCTGGATGCAACACTAGATGTCTGAATTTAGAAGAATGTCTGAAACTGTGTTGAGGGTAATGAAACCAGGATATGCCAGTCAGTCAGTGGGCCACTTTCATGTGGTATACGGCTAAATTTTGTGTAATTTCATTTTTCGTGAAATTTGTGTAATCTCCCACATAATATGGTCAAAGACCCCTTTACAGTGGGAGATTAAATGGCGAATGATCATATTATGTTAATTTCTGAGAAAGGGCAAGTTTATAATTCTCTCATTTTGATAGTATCTTGTAGTTTTGAAGAAGTTTTCCAATCTAGCTAATGAACCATCTGAGTGAGCCAAGCTCGAAGCATCTTTGAGTCTCATTCAGAATCAGCTTATAGTTGACATCGTGTCGTCTTATTCCCTTCGAGGGAGAGGTTATCAGAGAGCAAACTATGTCTCCTTAACGATACATGCAATGCACGTGCACTTTTACTAGTTTAGAAAAATGATTGAGAATCCCCAAAATTAGTCACATTTTCGTGAAATGTTTGAGGTTTCAGCCACAAATTCCTAGGAATTTAGGTCACTAGTGACCAGGATTAGTAGTAGGAGGTCCTTTGTTCAATCCCTCATTTGTACTTTAGTTTTTGGCATTTTTTCGAATGTTTATCATTTTACCATTGTACTTTAGTTCTTTTAGCTTTGCACTACAATTTTAGCATAAACGTGAATCTGTCGCAACGGCTAGCCCATCTTGTGCGTCGCTACGAAGTCAGGGATCGAATCCCAGCGCTAGCGCTGCTTTTTTCGTCTTTTCCACCTCGCGAACGCAAAATGGGTGGGCCCAGGTGAGCTACGTCATGTGCGAAGCGTTGACTTTTTGACGCAAAAAGCGTCCCACGGGAGTACCCCTGGAAACCGGCCGCACCTACTGTTTATAGCGAGGCACATGACTTTTGTTTTAAGGCGGTGGTGAGCCGGGCGAGTAGGGACGTGAGCCATTGCGCAGATGTCAAACAGACGTTTCTTCATTTTTATTTTTATAATTTTTTAAATACATACTGTATACCTAGAAAACTAAATTTAATAAAAAATTAAAACCTTTAATTTCAAAAATATTAACACGTCATAGAATTTTTTAACACAATTCAAAAAATGTGGATAGCTTTCAAAAAAGTCGTGAATATGAAAACATGTTCCTACATTTCGAAACAAATGTACGAGAAATTATAAAAAAACTGTATGGAATGTAAAAAAATGGTTTGTGTAGTATAAAAAAATGTTTCGTACCATTCAAAAAATGTACGTGAAATTTTGAAGAAATATTCCCATGTTTCAGTAAAAAATTGGCATTTACAAATGTAAATAATATCCTCGTAGTTTAAATGAAAATTTTATTACCAATGAAAAATTCAATGTGTATTTAAAAAAATATATCCATGTACTAAAAAGAGTGTTCAAACCTGTATTAAAAGAAATATATACACCCCTTAATTGAAAAATGTTCAACATGTATAAAAATGTATGCTGAGAGAATATATATTGTGAACATGACTTAAAAACCCCCAACAAAACCCATAAAGAAAGAAACTCGTAGAAAACCAAAGAAACATAGAAAGAAATAATGGAGCCCAAAGTATAACAAAAAACAAAAAACTTGGTAAAAGAAACTAAAATATAACAAAGAGAAAAAAAGAAGCGAAGAAAAGATGTGAAGAAATAAAATAATAGAAGAGAAAACAAAAGACAAAAAAATGAGCAAACTGTGAACCAGCGAAGCAACGGCGAACGAGCAACGAATGCACGAATATGGGCTAGCCAGTATTGTTACTACTATAGAGCACGGGAAATCCTTCATGTGAGACATGCTTCCTTCTCGCGTCGAGCGAAGATATATGCCTCTTGATTCATAAATTCCAGCATATTCCGCATGTCATGGACCTTGGAATATCTTATTTGACACACTTTGCGTCAAACTCTCGAGCTTCCGCACAGGGCTGGTGATCGAGAGCTGAAGCTGGGCCGGCTTGTTAACGTGTAGCAACGCTTCCGGTTTTAGGAACCTTCCAGAGATTCCCGGCCGGTTTTATCTGTTTTGGGAACATTCAAGAAGGTTCTTGTACAGGGTTTCTTTTTTTCATTTCCTTTTTTGTTACTTTTTCGTTTTTCTTCTTCTGTTTACGTTTTCTTTTCTTCCTTGGATTTTCTAATTATTCTTTCCTTTTTCGTTTTTTTGTTTTTCCTATTTTTTCTATTCGAAAATTTGAAATATTTTTCGAAAAGTTAAAAATATATTCTCATCTTAAAAAATTTGTTCACAATTTTAAAAAATGTTCATGCCTAAAAAAATCTACAGGAATTTCAAAAACAATTCTTGTTTTCAAAATTTGTTCAAAATTTCAAAAATGTTATCGTTTTTATTTTTTGCATATAATTTCAAAAGAAAATCATGTTTCAGAAAAGTTCAGGAATTTTAAAAACAATTCCTTTTTTTCAAATTTGTTCAAAATTTCGAGAAATGTTTGTGCTTCAAAGAATGTTCTCGTTTTCAAAATTTGTTCACCATTTCAGAAACATGTTCATGTTTAACAAATGTTCGTGTTTTTATCATTTTGTTCAGAATTTCAGCAAATGTTCCCATGTTTCAAATTTTGTTCGCATTTCCAAAAAAGCTACAATACAAATTTTGTTTGCATTAAAAAAATGCTATGTTTTAACTTCTTTTTTCTGAATTTAAAAAATGTTCATGTTTTCCATTTTTGTTCAAAACTTAAAATCTTTCCGTGAACTCAAAAATAATTTGTAAATTTCAAAAAAATGTTCACATTTCAAAATTTGTTCGTTTTTCAAAATTTCTTCGTTTTCATAAAATGTTCGGGAATTTAAAAAAATGTTCTCTTTTACAAAAAATGTTGGGAATGTTTTTTTTGTAATTTTCACAATTTTTTAAAAATATTCATGTGTTCAAAAAATTGTTGAAAATTTTAAAAATTGTTCACATTTTCATTTTTTCAGGATTTTTTAAAATGTTCCAGTTTCAAAAATTGTTCACAAGCTAAAAAAATATTTTTTCGAATATTTTCAGGCAATTCAGAATATGTTCGTTCCCCAATTTTGTTTTGGAATTAGAAAAAATCATTCATGGTTTCCAAAATTGTTCGTGTTTTTTAAAAACTGTTAAGAAGATTCAAAGTGTCTCTATTTTCAACTGATATTCGTGATTTCAAAAAATGTTCGGGAATTTCAAAAAATGGTTGTGCGTCTAAAAAATCGTTCAACAATTAAATAATTATTCCCATTATTCAATACTGTTTAGAATTTTAAAAACTGTCTCACAAATTCAAATATTGTTCGTGTTTTCAAAAAATGTTCATGAATTTCATGAAATGTTCGTGCTTTTCAAAAATTATTAAGTTATTCAAAAATTGTCCCATTAGCAAAATAATTCTCAAAATTCAATAAATGTTCTAGTCTTTCAAAAATGTTGTGGAATTTCAAAAAATATTTGCTCTTTTCAAAAATTGTTCGCATTATCATAATTTTGTTCTCAAAATTGAATAAATGTTCACCTTTTCAACAAATATACAGAAATTTTAAAAATTGTTTCTGTTGAAAATATTCATGATTTTTATTTATTTATTGAAATTTGAAAATTTGTTCGAGTTGTTCAAAAAATTATCATATTTTCAAACATTGCTCGTTGTTAAAAAAAATCACAATTTCCAAGGAAAGTTGGAAAAAAAATCAGAAAGCTCTCCGGATTGTGCCTTGAATTTAGTTCTTATACCAGGAAGCTCCCCTTTGGGACCAACGATTGTTAGCTCTACTGGTTAGCTGTTCTCCTACACGAGATGGAGGTCTAGAGTTCAAAGCCTAGCTAGACTTTGTGCGCTTCCTATTTTCTAACATCGTTGGGCTACTGTACAGGCAAACAGGCGAGCTCGCTACAACGCCCACTACTGGGCCAGCCTAGTCGGGGGTTGCTTGCGTGCGTCGTGTGGCTGTTTGACGCAAAATACGTCGAATAGGAGTTCCCATGGGCTTTGCTTAGTCGATGCCTGAGAGGGTCGAGGTTGTGGGCTTCGCATAGTCGAAACCAAAGAGGGCCGAGGTGGTTAAAAGACGTATGCTGAGCCCAGGCATCATACAACAAGGAGGGAAACTGTATGTTGAGCCGTGATGCAGTTGCTAAGGACAGCTCCCACTGGCCGACCCAAACGAACAACAACATTGTCGTTTTTTGTCCGTTTGGATGGCAGGAGGGCAGGCGTGTGCCCCTTGTCCTCTATTTCGTGGTCTTGGCGCCCAATTAGGCGACCCGTCTGGTCCAGCATATCCATTTTTATCAAATTGTCATTTTTACATTCTATACATTTACAACCAAATAAACAAATGAATGATACATTATTAAACACACAACATTGTTTACAACCAAATAAATAGAAATCGCATAGTTTACAACCAAGTAAATTTAAAATTTAGCAAATAAATTGGAAGAAAAAGAGCAGATGCAGTTATTGGTTTTCTATGTCCGCACATATGCTCAACCAAGTCATCTTGAAGTTGAATGTGAGTTGTCTAATCATGCATTTCATGATGAAATTGGACGAACTCTGCAAACGTTGTCGCTTCGATCTCGGCCTCAACCAACTCACCCTGTTATTCCCACCCTTGGTCATAGATGGTGTCATCACGCTCGTCCTCAAAGATCATGTTGTGCATGACATGCACGCAGTTGTCGCCTTTCACATAGTGTCAGTGCTCCATGTTCTAGCAGGGTGCCAAACAATAGTCCGGCAAGATTGAAGCACACCAAAAGCACGCTCCACATCCTTCCTAGTACTCTCTTCTTCTTTGGCAAACCTAGCCATTTTCTCTCCTTGGGACTCAGGGATTATCTTCGCAAATGTAGACCACAAATGATAGGTACCATTGGCTAGTTAGCGTCCCTTGCTGTATTCGTGGTCATATCTCATAGTTGATCTCTAGGGAATTGGCTTCTGAAAGCCTCGGGGACACCAAGGAGCGTTGAAGCGCGTTGATGTCATTGTGATAATCTATCATGCCAAAAAAAGAGTGTCAGATCCAGAGATCTTGTGATACCACAATTTTACGTATGACCGTGAAACCATCAACATGCCTCTTAAATTGCCCCTGGCAAACAAATGAGCAGTTCTTCCACTACCAATGCATACAATATGCTCACAAGCATCCCTAGAAAGCCTCAAAGCATTGATTGACAACAATTGGGGTGTGTCCTCGACATTTTATTCTCTTAAGTACTCTGGGCCAAACACTCTAACCAAAGCTTTGCAGAACCTTTACAACGAATCAAGCCATGTGGGCTCATTCATGAGTACTTACCCAACAACTAGATCACCGGGAACTCCGTATGCAAGCATCCGAATTGTTGAAGTGCATTTCTCATATGTGGGGAAGCCAACCTTTCCAAAGGTATCATACTTGCATTTGAAAGTAATCATCATAACCCACCACTCCCTATCGAATAAGGTTGAAAAATGGTCTCGCCATCCGGAAGCGTTGACACGTCTCCGATGTATCTATATTTTTTTATTGTTTCATGCAATTATATTATCATTCGTGTATGCTTTATATGCCATTTTATATCATTTTTGTGGACTAACCTATTACCTTAGCGCCCAGTGTCATTTTTTGTTTTTTGCCTATTTCTTTGTTTCATAGAAAAACCNNNNCAAACGAAGTCCAAACGTGATGAAACTTTACGGTGATTTTTTTGGACTATGAGAGACCCTAGAAGCTCCGGGGAGGCACGAGACGATGATTGAGGGGGCCACAAGCTCTGGTGGCGCGCCCCCAGGGGTGCGCCATGTGAGCTTGTGGGCCCACGTGGTTATTCTTCCTCCGGTCAACGCTTCCAGGAAAAGGACGGGCCTCTGGTCACGCGCGTCCGTCGCCGTCGACGCTCCTTACTGGCTTCAACGTCGCTTGTTCCCAGCATGGCCCGCCCCCAGTTGCAACACCCCTGGTTTGCGTGGCTCTCGTCGGCTTCGCCGCATGCATTTCCTGCAAGTGAAGGCCGCACTTCCCGCGACGGTTGTTGTCCCGGCCAGCTTGTAGCAATGTCATTCATCATGGACGGTCGCATCTCCGGCGAAAGCCGACTAGTAGTTCATCGTCGGTCCCTGGAGTTTGTCATTGCTGCAGCTCCGCAATGAAGCCATCACAGTAGTCAGTTGTATCAAAATGGTTGAAGCTTTTCCTGTCAACGATTGCGGCTTTTTGGTTGTGTACTCATGGGCTGAAGCTTTCTATAAAGCGGGATGAATATTTTCAATTAAACATATGAAGCTTTCCAATTCAATAGTTGTAGCTTTTTTTTATTTCGTAATGGTCGGATGAAAAATTCTCTATTTCGCTAGTTGAAACTTTTTCAAATACGGTTTGAAGCTTTCACATGAACAGTTGTAGATTTTTTCAATTGCATGGGTGGTCTGTCGAAATGTTTTCAAACTACGGTTGAAACTTTCATATGAACAATTGTAGCTTTTTTCAGTCATGGTGTCCGGTTGAAGCTTTATATAACGTGGGTTGAATCTTTCAAATCAAACGGTTGTAGCTTCTTGGGTCATTGGTTGCAGCATGAGTGGAGGAGCAAAAATGCTTTCACGTTCATTTCAAGAGAAGATGGTTGCAGTGGTAGGGGGAGGAAATCGCTCCGCCGTGTTTGTAGCATCTCCAGTGGGTGGTTCCAGCATGTGTGTAGCTGCTCGCATATGGCATATCCATGGCGGCTTCCAACCCCGGCTCACCGAGGGCGGAAGGAACATGCAGCCGGGGGCAGCAGAAGAAATGAGCATGGGAGTTGAGGTTGGAGGTACAGACTTACGCGCGATTGGGACTAGCCGACGGCGGGATCAGAAAGAGGAGATAACACATGAATAGGCGGGACGCGCGCCCTTGTCCTCCCTTGGCCCGCCCGTCAGTGACACAACGCAACATTTCCCCCCTCATTCCCAAAAACCTTCCTGCCCTCCCCCTCCCCTCCCTCCTCCATGGTCGGGGCCTAAAGAAACACACAACCAATGACCGGGCCGCCACCATCACCCGTCCGATGACAAAGAGGAAGAAGAAGGAGCTGACAGAGCTTACTGCCAGCAGAGGCCAAGTGGCTCAACCGAGAGTCGGCCAAGAGGAAATCCCGACGGTCGTTGCGGCGGGGAAGAAAGTCGCCACCAATTTCGCCCTCGAGACCTCAGCCGCCCAGCACAAGGCCTCCATCATGGACAACGAGGCCATCGTTGCAAAGGCCACACCACATCCCTCATGGTGCTAGGGTTGTGCCGACCCGCGCCGACGTTCTCTCCACTACCGCCATGGCCATGGCGAGCACAGGCTCGTCGATCGTTCTGCCTTCGCCGTACCAGCCACCGAGCTCCTCCGAGGTGGTCGGGTTTCATCCGCCACAACAGCATGCTCAGACTCAGTTCCACGTCACCGAATGACAGCATCATCGCGTCAGCCACCCCCGGCCCCATGGTCGTCATCGACCTCAACGCCACGCCTGGGTCGTGTGGCGCTGACCTGTCATCCACCGGGATGCGAAGAAAGCACCGGCGGTCGATTTCTACGGCAAGCTTTCCCGACGCCGCAACCTCTTTGACGAAACGCCAAACCCAACGCCAGCGTCCGATGATCGACGACCTTGAGTACCATGCATTCATGGAGAACGTCATCTACGAGGGCAATGGCCAGGCCTTCCACCCCGAGGGCCAATGCCAAGGCTTCGATCCGGAGGAGACCCAAAGCCAAGACGGCCGCAACCATGATGGTTTGCGAGCACCCGTGCGATGAGTCCAAATTATGTGAATTTTTTATAAGTATTTTGTGCCTACATGTTAGGGTTTGTGGAGTTTTATCGCATCCGCGCACCTCTTTTTGTTGATTTCCCTCATGTAACACCTTTTGGACCAATTAGCATAATATGGAGAATATCCCAGGAAATGGTAGTGAAATCATGTATTTAAAGTGATAATCACCTACCATAAAATAATCGAGCAAGGAGGCCAATGGAGAAATCGCCGCAGAGGCTCCAGATCAAAAGACGATGTTCCATATGACCGCGCCCGCTCGTATGGGCAGTCGTATGGCGTGTCGCCGCCAGTGCCAGATCAACTATATCCACCCGGTGAAAGTGGATCGGGGATCAGACGCACACAACCACCAAAAAGTTGTCCAGAAGGACGAACCCTAGCCCTCAGAGCGATCCGGAGGGAGGAATCGGCAAGGAGGAGACCACCGCCTCCACCCCCATCACAGGGAAGGCTTCAACATCATCACCACTGTCATCATCATCATCATCATCCACATCCAACTCATTGTAACCTCGGGAATCCTATTGGGTACAACTCTTGTGATACATGTGTGATTCATTCATGTTTTCCACCACAAGTGTTATGATGTTCGTTGCCTCCATGCGTGAGCAGTCATCCTAGTTCTTGGGGATATGGATGAACCCTAGTGTTTAGTATATTGTTTGCTATTAGGATTTACTATCCTCTTTGCATGTTTATGTTAATGATATTCTTGATGTTGGGTGAAGTCAACCATCCAATGTATGCCAATTTTGGACGAAGGTTATTACTGTTAGCGAACTATGTGGTTGCGGAGGTGGGTGGCGTGACATGCCCCATCTTTCTTCGTTGCGGATCGTTGCATCAGGGGGTAAAACACAGACCACCTATAGGTTGCGTCCATGGGGACCTCTTTCCCCTTAATCAACGCCTGATAACTAGAGTGGGGAAGAACGGTGGTGGCGTATGTGATACGGGGCTGCCTAGTGTATGCATGTATGTGATACGTAGCATTGTGTATAGGCACCGCTATATAAGAACACTATAGGGGATTCCGTACTCCCTGGGAACACTTTAGTCCTATTGATTTCAAGACTCTCGTTTGGAACCTTCCTCATTTGCTTTCCTTTACATATTTACTTTTATGTTTACTACACCATTCCCATTTTATTGCTATTGCTTTGGATTGCTGACAACTTGCAGGCATAGTATTTAAATCATACAAGAGACAAAAGATTGATTTTTGTGCTCCCCATGGGATCGATAATCTTACTTCAAAAATGCTACAATTAAACCATGTGCACTTGGAGGCCATCACCGTGGCATCAAATCAATCCAAAAGATATGTTTCATTCAACAAGAATGCAACAAGTTTTGGGCTGAGCTTGAGTGCGTTGAAGCCCGTCCCATGAGTGGCCTAGGCATGGGCGACTTGGTATGAGACCCTTTCCTTTTTCATTGCTATGTCATGTTCATGTTTGTTGCATCTTGTGTCCTTTGCTATTATATTTGTGGCCTTTTCTTTGACTGTGTAGGCATTCCAAACTTTGGAAGCCTTCAAGGCCCGACATAAGAACAAGCCATCACCCTCATACATTGTTGGACGCTCATCAAGGATTGCCCCAAGTTCAAAGATCAAAATGCCGCTCTAAATAAGAAAGGAGGACTAGCGGCCGTGGATGGGGATGGAGATGGGGTGAAGAGGCCAAGGGGTAAGACTAACCCGAAGATTGACGAGAAGTGTGATATGGCATCTTTCGCCTTCCAAAAAACTTTGCACGACATGATGACTCAAAAGGAAGTGCGGGACGAGAGGAAGCACCAAGAAAAGGAGAAGCAGATGAAGATATACTTGGAGATCTAAACAAAGAAACTCAGCATGGAGGAGGCCGTAAAGAAGAGGAAACTCGACATGGAGGAGGCCGTCCGAACGAAGAAGCTCGCGATAGAGGCTAGCAACGCCAACACCAAAGCAAAAGGATGTGGCGCTAGCAATCATGACCGTGGACTTGACCAACATGTCACCGAAGAGAAGGAGTTGGTTCGAGAAACAGCAAAAGGAGATGTTCGACCAAGACAACATGATCTAGGAGGCCTAGGCAGTGGAGTACGACCGTTCTTTTTGAAGGTTGGTGATGTCTACTACAAAACTTTATTCTTGTAGTCTTTGTTGGGCCTCCAAGCGCAGAGTTTTCTAGGACTTTAGCAATTTTCCCTCAAGTGGATG
>CBMN010096851.1:0-10711 GCA_000582825.1 Hordeum pubiflorum | reverse complement strand
AAGCAATCAGCAATCAAGTCAAGCATCACAAGCACACAAAAACTTTTTGTTGGCCCTAATTTTTGAGTCATGTTAACTTAGTCATGAGGAAAAACACAGCATGTGACACGCGTCCTTGTCCAAGGTCACCTCTCTGTCACCGCCTAATGTCAGGCTCTCTCGGATGCCCTCGGCGCCCCCATCTCCAACCAGATACTCGTCTACAAGTGCCTCCACGATCTCAACCCGCTCTTCTCTGATAACACCACCATCGTCATCATGCAGAGCCCCCTGTCATCCTTCACCCAGACGCGGCCTTTCCGCACTTTGCGCGAGACCCAGCTCGCGAACTCCACGGCAATGGGGCACCAAACCACGCTCTACAACGGCGGGCCGTCCCATGGCACCGGTGGTTCCAACACGTCCGGCCAGAACCTAGTGATGGCAACCGAAACAGCGACAACTTCGGCAGCAATCGCAACAGTGGCAGCACTGGCGCAAGAAGAAAAACAGCGGTGGCAGCAACGATAGCGGCAACTCCGACGGTCACCGCCCTGGCTATGCAGCCTCCTATGTCGCCACATGGGTGTGCTTCAACCCCTACACGGGTTAGCAGCTCCAGGCGTCTCCCAGGACAAGGCAGAACATTGGGGCCGTTCTTCTTGGCTCGGCCACGCCACTATGAATATCTTATGTTAGAATGTCGTGGAGCGGGCAACCTTACGACAGTTTGAGAGCTATGCGATGTCACATGGCAGTTTGCCCTGAAGGCGCCGTTTTCCATAGTTGAAACCCAGATATCAAATAGCCGAGTTGAACATCTTGGAGGCACATTAGGTTATGATAATGCTTATGTTGTCAATAGCTCCGGGAGAAGTGGTGGTTTGTGCTTGTTTTGGAATAATGAAGTACAAGTTGAATTTTTGGGTGACTCGCAATATCACATTGATGCAAAAATTTGTGATCACACTCTGAACCTTGGCATATGACATGTGTGTGTGTGGAAGCCCAAGCTTATTTGATATACGAGGTGGAGCAGTGTTTCATGTGACGCATCAACGACGTGGAGTCTCAGCGGCATGACACGGCAGGTTCTCGGCGACAGATGTGTGATGAAGGACGCGTGTAGGGAGGTGGCATTGTCTGGCACTGTCGTGGCGTCGACGGCGGGCCTAGCAAGGTCCATGCGTCAGTACCTGCTCTGAAGATGGCTCGGTGGAAGACGGTGGTGACGGTCTCTACAGTGTGCGCATGCGATGCCCGTTGAGAGTGAGCCAGAACGGTGTCTCACCCAGACCCTGCAATTCGGCATCGTTGGGGCCTCCGGCTTTAGATGTTGGGCTTTGGTGTGAGGTATGGATATGCGGCCCCAACAATTTGCACCCTTTCATCAAGTTGATAGGAGTAGCAAAAGTTCTTGCCAAGATGGTGGCTTCGGACTTATTGATGTATTACTTTGTAAGGTATCTTCAGGGCGAACCAAACCGCCCGCATCCGTCCGGACCACGCTGTCCGGATCGCCGAAGCCAGCAAACGCGGGCATGTATCGGTCCGCGGCGTGGTCCGAACGCGTTTTCTCCGGCAAAACGAAAACAAACGTGGGGAGGCTTTGCGAGAGTCCGTACACCAGACACGTAGGACTCCTACACCCCCGGCCACCCAAAACCCTTCCCAGACCCCGCGCCTCCATCCTCCTCATTTTCTCTCCTTGCTTCTTTTTCTCTTGCCTTCGTCGTCGCTCCTCCATGCCACACCCTTGCCGGAACTCTACGTCTCCGTCACCTCTAGCGCTCCAGTAGGGCTCCACCCCGCTTTTCCTCCTTCGTCGTTCAACCCCTGTCCTCCGACCCGCTCGTCAGGTACCATCCGCTACTGCTATACTCACCATGCCTGGCAACTGTTCGATAAATCACCGGAGCTAAAAACAGTTTCCCCTTCTTTGTAGCAATGGATTCCAATTTCGAGTACATATACGAACAGTATGTTGAGTCGTCCGACGGCTCGTTGGACGAGGAGGAATACTCCAATGAGACGGCGATGATGAGGGTGACTGAAGGAAAAGCTTCTCCTTGCCACTATACTGTCAATGGAAATGAGTACAACATGGGCTACTATCTGGTTGACGACATCTATCCTCCATGTGCTATCTTTGTCAGCATCATCTCTAACCCAGTTGGCCAGAAATAGGCTCATTTTATCGAAAGACAAGAAGCAGCTAGAAAGGATGTCGAGAGGGCATTTGGAGTTCTGCATGTCCGTTTTGCAGTTGTTCGTGGACCTGCTAAACAATGAGATCCGAAGACCTTGTGGAAGGTGATGACATATTGTCTGATCATGCACAACACGATTATCGAGGATGAGGCTCTAGAATTTGAGAACATGGGCGATCCTATCCAACTTCCTGACCAGAATCCGCCCACATTTGAAGAGTTTATTCAAATGCATCAACAAATTCGACATCGACCAACTCACGAGCAGCTAAAGTAAGATCTGATTAAGCATCGATGGATGGTTAAAGGGGAATTTGAACTACTATTGCATGCGGCTATTTAAACGCTCGTTCCTTACGTATGCGACTATTTGATCGTGCCCAACAACGAGTACTTTTTTAAATTCTCATTCATTTCTAAGACAATAGTTGGTGTAATAATATTACAAAATTCTATGCAATTCTAACATGATATTGAAAACAGTAGAAATATGGGAGAATATCAATACTAAAACCATATTCAATGAAAACTTCATGAAAACCATATTTTAAAGTTTAAAAAAATCTGAAAAAAAATGAGATGTTAATAGGATGATGTTTTATTGCCACGCAAAATTTCAAGTTAAAACACATTACAGGATGTGAGCTATGAAAAAGACAAAACCAGCCCTGAATAATGACATTACTATTTGACACTGATTTTGTCTTTTCAACCGCTCACATCTCGTAATGTGTTTTGTGTTTCAACTTGAAATTTGGTGTAGCAATAAAACAATATCCTCTTGGCATCTCTTATTGTTTTTAGATTTTTTATTTAAAAAAATAAACTTCAAACCATCCTTTTCTCGTGGTTTTCACCGAATGTGAAGCCATGATCTACCAACTAAGAGGTCTAGTGCGAATAAGCACACCTCGGGACTCAGGTCACCAGAGCATCTTGCCCAGCCCTTCTATTCACTCGGGTCTCCCTTCCCATGCCGCTAGACTTCTCTCCCTTCAAATCATACCATCTCTGCTCACGATCATGTCACCATGTCTCACCTTCACCTCTCCACGGGTTGTCGACGACAAAATCATGGTACGCACATGAGAGATCCGCAAAGCATTTAGACAGCACTGCTCATCTTGCTACCGAAATTGGCCGTGCACATTTACGAACCACCAATTAAACTTAGACATCACTGCTCATCCTGCTACCTAGATTGGCCGTGCGCATCAATCGATACAAAGACCAAGGGTTATCCTCCTTTTCGGGAGGGAAATTGCTACTGAAATTTCGTTAAAAAGAAGAGCTAGCCCCGAAGTTCATAAAAAAAAGGTTTCTGAGTGGCTAATGGCACAATCACGTGCCGCTTACTCTCCCACTGAGAAGATGAGCTTCTGTACAATGTACGATTTCGTAACTACAGGACACTGGCATCTAATACATACAGATAAATTCTATTGGGAGAGGAAGTTGCTCGCCCTAACTAGTAAGAACACCACACGAGATTATGTTACACTCACATGCACTAGTTATGCAACTAGCAGTACGGCACCACGGCAAACTGTGATGGATCAGACGCATCGCTCAAGTGAGAATGTCCGTGTCCGTGTCTGTATTCCAAGCTCGTCTTGAAAATCAGAATGAGAAAGTACTGTGGTATTAGTTACCATGTATCCATTTTGCAGTTCGAAGAATTATCTGCTTGTGAAACTTGATCAGCTCAGGCGTTCTGTAGAGTCTAACTCCTCAATCTAAAGCTGTATGTACACAAGAGCAACAAACTGTTCTCTTTTACATATACTGCCGGTGACCTGCAGAATTCAAAACAGAAACATCAATATACCCAGAAAAAAATTACAATAGGCATGCAATTTGAAACCAAAGAGAACATAACAGCAGGCCAACTACAGTTAAAAAAATATTCTTCTTCCTTAAAACATGTGACAGGCCAAAATAAATAAGTAGCATCCTACCCTAAAAATATCCTGAAGAACACAGACAGTGCACTACAATGTTTAATTATTAGCCAATGCATGCAACTGGAAACCTAGAAAGGTATGCCGGCCAAGTACAATAAAATATATTCCTCTTCCATCAATCCTGTGAAAAGTAAAAACTAGTAGCATGTCTAACTAACAGTGAATATTGTAGGTACAAAGCATAAATGACCAGGTACAGTAAATACCCCCATCGACGCGCAGAGCATCACAACAATATTCTCCCCTGGAAAGATGCCAAAGGGCAGATTGACTATGCAATTTGAGCATTCTGCAAGCTTGGAGATGAGAACAAACAAAATGGTCCAAGGGGTCAGCGCAAAGACATTAAGAAGGATGGAGTGATAAAAAAGGTATAAACAAGAAAACAATGCCATGAGAAGCGGCATTGATTGTGGCCACTGACTCACCTTTGTTCAGAACTTGCAGCAAGGAGCGCTGGTTAACATTTTCCGTCACACCACTAACCTACAGAAGATTTTACTTTGTTTCGTTGTATGCTGCCTTTGCGAAGTAATGGGTTTTCTATTGAAAATACAATCAAGCTACCATCCTTGGTTCCAGCCAAAAAGCACTCCTCGGGAGTCACAGCTAAAGAAGTTATTGTCTTCCCAGATCCGTCATACCTCCAAACAACTCCGAGAGAATGCATAGACCGCAGAATGATTTGTCCATGATCACCAGCACATACCATAAACTCTCCACAACAACTTAGTTCCATGCAATTCAGGCGGCCATTGGATTCTGATGAAGCGATATGTTTTCCATTTATGGAATACATATGCAAGGAGAGCTCACTATCAGAATAAAATACTAGCCTACCATGCTGTGATGCCACCAGCTTTGACAGGCCAGCACCTGATGGATGTCGAATGGATCGAACATAAGTCCCCTCACGCAACGTATGAAATATACAAGTTCCATCCTTTGATCCACTGATAACAATATCAAGTTCCGTACTAACAAATAAGCATGTGATAATATCGTCATGACCACACAAGATGTGAGAAGGGTTTTCAATGATAACATGGTCCTTAGTTGATAGGTCATTACTTGCATTCTTTGATCTTTTGTCATTTGATCTTCCTCGGAATGCATGCCAAATCATAATAGTCGTGTCATAACTTCCAGTTGCAATTACACTTCCATCAGATGAAACTGCACAAAAAGTGTGTTGCCAAGATGTTAAGGCAAAATTGAATGGAAGATTGCATCTATGAGGTATGCTTAGTTGCTACCACTAACTGATACTCCATCCGGTTAAGAGTGCATACCCAAGATGGCTGAGAACAAGTAATATTTGATGGAACCATGTTTGACCAAATTAAATAAGAACTAACCAAATTAATGGAAGCAAGTTAGATTCCATGATATATTATTGCAGTTTATGCAACTATAATTCCTTAATGCTGGATCTTGAAGAGTAAGTGTAATACCATACACATCGGAAAGGATTAAGTACCTGCAACACAGCTGACAACATCTTTATGCTGTCGGATGCTCTGCACAATTCTTCCATCACTAAGCGAAATGATCTGAAAACTGTTCTCCCAATTACCACATAAAATTAAATAATTGTCGCCATGAATTTGGACAGCTGCCAGGCATTGTCTTCCGAACTCAACATTTTCAGCCAAGGAAGTGGCAACTTTTCGGGGAGAAATAACATCAGAACCAATTCCAAAGAAAGGCTCCTACAAGAAAAGAACATACATAATAAATAAAAGTACATACAATTATGGACTAATAATTTTACCCTATTAGATATAGTTGTCATTAGGAAGAGACCAGTGATCCAGAAAATGTGAAGTTTCCACCAGACTGTAATTGTGTTGTTAGCCAAAGTTTTACTGACAGTATGAGCCCCTCACTCATCAAGACAATGCTTGAATCCAACAAGCCAATGAACAATACAGATGATGAAGAGCTGATTGCACTAGGGACAACAGAAGTAACTGTTATCGACTGTGGAGCAAAATATAGTGGGTGCGCAATTGGTATAGGAGGTCCTCTTCTTGGGTGTTTCTTCCGGAAAATTTGAATGGGTGTCTGTCCAAAATTTGCAATCTGGTCTTCGATGGCAGACTTCTGCAACATATCATCCATGTTTTCCAAATCAACAGCACCCTCATATGTCAAATAGTAGAATATATTTGCTGCCTGCTCCAGATAATTTGTATTTGATTAGTAAAGTCAAATTGTGTGATCTACTAACTCATGTGTGCTGCAGAAAGGTGATAAATCATGTACCTCAACGGCAGGCTTGCCACGCTGCTTATAACCAAATATGAGGTCAATCCAGTGATGAAGATTAGAGCTTACATATTCACTTTCAAGGGCCTCACGATTGATATGAATGAATTCTTCCGGTGAACCCTGCACAAGACATATTTCCTTCGATCATGAATTCTTGTACCATCGTGTGCACTAAATATTTTTGTACCTTTAACCAATAATAACTCTTCCAAACATTTAGATTGGTTATATGAGTAAATTCACACAAAGTTAATCTAAAAATTGTAGAAATTATCAATCATTACCTTTGCCCATGGAGGGAGACCAACATGGCCTAAAGGTTCACCGTCCTGCTTTACCCCAAAATGATATGAATTTAAATTTTCAAGAAACTCGGGCATGTAAAAGAACTCAGGTGTAAGCTCCTTGACATCACTTGTATTCGATAGGCAGTTCCTATATGTGCTTTCAATGCTCTGAAAGAGACGGTCTGCATGGTCAAATTTACCACCCTGCATAAACATATAAACTAATGTAGTATTAGCTAATTTGCTATAGTAATATTTGCTGTTCAGTGAAAAGATTGCCATAAAAGAATATACACACATCCTAAACAAATTCACTTATTTAGTAAGAGACTAATATTCAAGCTAGTACAGAATTACTCAGATAAAGGACCTGAAGATTGCGGTGCAGAGCCGTAAAAGGCTCGAGCCTTAGAAGGTAGTAAAGAACAATTCCCATGCTAGAGTAGTGTGATCCATAATAAAAACTGCAGAAGGAAAATACACAATTTTGATGCAATGAGCGTCTAGAAAAAAAATTGGGACACAAGAAAAAGTTTTGGAATGCAATTCATAAATATTTAGGTCAAACCTTGGTATATCAGGATCACAGAAATTAAGATATCTATCTTCGAAAACCTGCACATTGTTTATTATTTATCAGAGATGATAACTGCGAGAAACAGAACGCCATAGCTCCGGTAAATACCTTAAAACGTTTTGCATCCAATGCACCAATTGGCTTTGACAGGTCCCTGAAAGTAGATGACTTGTTGAAATCAAGCTTTTCTGAGGAATAGTCAGCCAATATCCAAGGAAATATAGGGTATTGAGTTAAATCATTGTAAGATCGTCCAGAAAGAGTATTCAGAATCATTAGATACTCAAAGTTGCTGATCTCCCTTTTCCTCCAACTTTCCCTGGCACTCTCAGCCATTTCAAGGGCAACTTTTCTGTCGACAAACGAAATTACACTATTTTTGTCTTTTGTACTTCCTTTGGGGAACAAAGCATCGTTCCTCAAGGAAACTAAAAGAGACCCAACATTTTTAGCATCATTTTGGGAGGAAAAATTAAGAAATATAGGTGCATTTGCATCATCGAAAAATATCTCCGTTGCAGTGTACTGTAGTAGGTAACGTGTCCAGTAAACTGCTCTTATCTGTCAACAAAGAAAAGTGGAATCAAATCTGTGACACACATGCACGAATGCAGACACAATGAGAGAGAGAGAGAGAGAGAGAGAGAGAGAGAGAGAGAACAAACCCTGGTTATTTTCCACCTTCTATGGTGTTTGATTTTGTTAGACTGACTTTTCATCAGAGCATCACCCGATCCAGCCTCACTGCCTCGTCCTACATCAGAATTACCCTTCAGCTTTTCCATACTTCCCAGCTCACTCTTGGCATCTGATTCGTTCTTATCTTGAAACTTGTTGAAAACAGATGAGCCCCCTGTGCCTTCAACCAAAAACTCAAAAGAAAAATGCAGGGCACTTCGAGTGATAGTCAATTGTCCAGCTAGTTTTCTTTTTGGTGTAACAAGAACACAGTGAATAGAAGATAGCACCTGGGACATGGAAAGGAAAACTAAGGGCCTGAGGGTACAACAATAAACCCACCAAATTTTGAACACACATAATAAAACCTGTTTACCTCAGCATAATCATTATCTCCACCAGTAGATGATTGTTCTTTCCTATTTTGCACACTAGTAGGATAATCTTTAGAGTCTGCAGAATTCGCAGCATCACTTGACACCTGATTCTCTGATGGTTTATTTTGAGAAGGCTCACTCGTATCATTGTTATCCTCACATGATTCAGAACCAACATCCCCTGTGATTCCACGCACTCCTTTCAGAAGGAAACGCTTCATTTTTTCTGGAATCTTGGCACTAACGAAAGGATCAACAGATGGGGCGGCGTTTTCATTACTAGATTTGGTGGACAGTGGTTGACAAAGGCGTTCATCAAACTTATAATTACGCTTCAGCTTCATTCGCCGCCGCCATTTATCCTCTGTCTTGTCATGTTTCCAGTATGTCACCAAATTATTTGGAAAGGGACTAGCAGACCATGGTCCTCTTTCGTCACTCAAAGCGCGGAAAATATGTATCCATTTATCCTGATATAAAAAACATGTCAGTTTTATATGCAATTCAAACTACTAAACATTGAAATATTTTGTAAAATTTACTGTGGCCACAACTTACTGCAACAATTTGCTGATCCTCATCAAATGCAAGCTTGAAAGCTGCTTTCCTATTGTCATCCCCAGAAATTGCGGCAGTCTTTGCAAACTGTATATCATCCTCCAAACTCTGGAGTTGTTCTATATCTTCAATCAAACGCTCGTCAAGTTTAGAATTTAGGTCCTGGAGTTGCCTCAGGCGATCAGCCTTTGCGTCCTTCATGTATTTTACTTCATCAGAAGCCTGGCAAGTAACAAAATGATTATTCTTGCTGATGGTTTTTGGAAAGAAAGATCATAAAAGCACAGTAAAAGGAAAAGGTGGGAGCGGCAATGAAAGGCATCATATTTTTCATGCCAAAGCACAATACTATTGAATTAAACTAAAAATGAAGAGAGACAAACCGCAGCAAGAACACGATCTTTCTGTACAAGATTAAGAATGAACCCAGACTCTTTATTGCTATTTGCTTCAGCCGAATCATCTTTTCCCAACATGCTAGTGGCTAGCATAGACTTTCCGTATATGACAGTCTCAAGAATCAAATGTGAAATAACATGGAAACGTGCACCATCATCAAGTTCCCCATACTGGGATCTAACCCTTAGTAAAGACCTGCAACAAAAAGGAATTTACTAGAACAGCCACGATAATCAAGGGGATATTCGCATGGTCTTAAGGGTGATAGCCATACCAAATTATGAAATGCAGTCTATTTTTGCATTGATCTTCTTCGGAAATAAGATTAGGAAGCATTGTTATAAATTGCTGGACACACTTGGATGCATTTTCTAAGCCAGCTTTGCAGAGATACATAATTACAAGGTGGAAGATGATTCTTGGGAACCTTTCTCCTCGCAACATCATGGCTTTGTCAGTAATTTTGTTCGTCTTTGCACTTAATGCCGTACCAATGCCTCCAGTTACAACTACAGCAGCCATTTCTGCAGCCGGGATATTTAGCGATTCTACCAACCCACGTGCCCTTTGCCCAATAGATGGAACAGCGGCATTTGAACCCTTTGGTGTCAATCTGTTTTGTCCCTTGCCATTCAAGTTCCAAACAAGAGTCCAGATTTTGTCATAAAAGCCCCACCAGTCATCACTCAGTCTTTCACCATCAGTAAATATGTTGCTATTCCAAGGAAGACTGCAAAAGTGCAAAATAAATATATTTGCTGATGGTAAATATAAATTTATCAGAAGTTCTACTCTTACATATCATTGAACAGAAGGTAGGCAAGTGAACAGAAATGTGAACAGGTGCTACTAAAGGCAGTTCAGTGTCAAATTACCGATACTGAATTGCCTAACTACCAGATACCCCAACAATGTAACTTGTACTGCAGCAGCAGTCGCTAATCCTAAGGTATGCCACTTAACATTGTTATGAGGGAAGCAAATTGTTCCATTCCCATGGCCTAAGGACCAAATATATACAAATGCATGTATGGGAGAGTAGGAAAGGTACATACAAAATGGAAATGTAAAATATAGAGCAACAGCCTTGTCAGCAGCCAGACATGTGGAGGTAAAAAAGGTTTGGAAACCTTATTCTATTATATAAGGGAAGCAACTTTTTCTACTCCGTGGCCTTAGGCCCATAATATACAAAATACATGTATAAGAAAGAGTAGGAAGCGGACATACAACAGGAAATACAAAGAGTCCTACTATAACACAACTATATATCTCTAACAGGCATATAAGAAGAAATGGTAATATCAGCAACTTAAGCAGCAAAATCCCAATCATGCTCCCCCATTGAACCAAGCAGAACTTTGTTTTTCGCTAAGCTTGTCTCTGTGTCCTGCCTATGTGTGGTGAT
>CBMN010094579.1:0-13044 GCA_000582825.1 Hordeum pubiflorum | reverse complement strand
CCGCTCAGGGGAGCGGTACTTCCGCCCATACGGAAGATCTGGGCTTCGCAGACAGCTGACATAGTCAGGGAGGCGGTAGTGCCGCCGGAGTGGTACTACCGCTCCTGCTAGCGTATTTCTGCTGGGCACTGTAGGAAGAGTGGGCCGAGCAAAATCAGAGGGGCAGTACGTGCCGCTCTAATTCCGCTCACGTGGCGAAGGATACCAAAGAGCATAAAATAAGCGGTAGTACGGGCGGAAGTGGAGGGCGGCAGTACCGCCTAAGCGGAACTACCGCTCCACTGCAACGGTACTTCCGCTCAAAAAGGGAAGAGACTCCGAAAGAAAAACATAAGCAGACGTGCCCACGGTACTGCAGGGCGGCAGTACTGCTGGAGCGGTACTACCGCTCTTCAGCGCGGTACTTCCGCTTAGGTGATTTTGAGGAATCCTAAGCAGAGGCCAGAAGCTCGAGAGAGCCGGGAAAGGAAAGGGGTGCAAATGTGTACGTGTAAATTGCACCAAACCTTTCTAAATGTGGACCCCCTCTTGACAGTACGTATTTTCCTACGACTCAAGTCCACCAACACTAAATCGACAGAAAATAGCCGTCTTCTCTTTTAACCACTGAGGGGAATAAAACCGTCTCGTGCCACCTGATAATCTCTAAAAGCTTAATGCACACAGTTAGTCCACAAAGGGCATTGTCATCAACCACCAAAACTATTTAGGGAAAATTATGCTCTTACAACGAAGAAGATGGAGACACAATAGGGAATGGTCTTAGAACGTACGTAACATTTGAAAATCTGGCTCGGGATAGCCCATGACCAAAGTGGTTTAGCTCTATAGTCCACGTAGGAAACTTTTGAAACTCTGGCTCCGATAGCTCAACACAAAAAAAGCCGTCGAGTCGGTAGAAACGACGATAACTTGAGAAAAGATGGCAACATGGACACACGAATAGTTATTTTTCACTTAGCGGTGGCAACACTTAGTAAATTTGAAAACTGAACGCTTACGTGACATCATTGATGATGCGGACAATGTGCATGTTGAGAGAATTGCTAGTTTCTTAAAATTTAAAATTGTAGGATGTAAGATAAGGCGATGCACGAACTGCGAGCTCTTAAATGTTGATTAACTGATATCTATTTGTTTGACAGGAGATCTGAAAGCATATCAATTCTAAATTCTTTCGCACTTTTGGTAATTAGATACTCAAACAAACATGCTGTACTTGCCAGCTTAGTGTGCACCACTGTCATTACGGAGACACTGGAGGGCTAATGTGCAAAAGACTTCCAACAGACACCCCACTACTAAAAATTCCATCCATCTTCTCTGCCCCGTTGGTTCCTCCTCCTCCCGTCCTCAGATCAGATCCGATCTCTCGCTCGCTCGCTCGCACCGGCCGGGCGAGACGACCCACGACCGACCCCCCTCCCCTCCCCTCCGACTGTGTCCTCTCGCCACCGCCGTCTGCCGCCATGGCGGCGGCCAACGCCCCCATCGCCATGCGCGAGGCCCTCACGGTAACACGCGCGCACATCACGCCCCCCTTTCGGGAGTCAGATCAGATCTCCCGGCAGGGGCCGGAGCTTCCGGCCGACCCACTCGACTGACTGACTGACCCCGGGTCCATGGCGTTGTTGCTTGCAGCTGACGAGCCTGGGGATCGCGCCGCAGTTCATCACCTTCACCCACGTCACCATGGAGTCGGACAGGTACATCTGCGTCCGGGAGACCTCGCCGCAGAACAGCGTCGTCATCATCGACATGGCCATGCCCAGCCAGCCCCTCCGCAGGCCCATTACCGCCGACTCCGCGCTCATGAACCCCAACACCAGGATCCTCGCGCTCAAAGGTAGATCTCGCCGACCCCTTTGCCTCTGGGATCTCGTTTTCATACTTGCTGTGGCCTCCATCCTAGCCCGCCGCGGGATCTGTCAGAATTGGGCGGTGATCTCATCCTGCAACTCCGTACCTAGTACAATGTGCAGTGGCTTATAATTTTGCATAGAAACCTGCGATCAAGTTCCAGCTGGGGATCTAATAGTTTAGATTTACGATTGACAATCATTTCCACAGTTACAATGACAAATAGCACAGTATCTCAGTGATGAATATGCTTGATCTTTTTCAAGCTACGAACCCTAGGTGGAATAATGGCTTGTCACCATTTGCATATATAGATAATTCAGTTATGGTAATATGCCAATGTCAGAAAGACAGCTTGGTGATCTAATATCTTAAAATTGTCGCTGAATTGCGATGAACACGTATGTTCTAGAATTTGAAAAATGAATGCTCCCATGAAAGGTCACACACATCCTTTCTAGCTTGTGCTGATGTCTACTGACATCCTACACTTTAAATGCGTGTGATAGCTGCCTATTGGTTGTGCACTGAGGTCAGAGTTTCCATAGATTGCATGGCGTCTATTTTGTCTATACTGTAACCACAACTTAGATTCCCTATAGTCGAGCTTAGTCTGGACTTTGGATAGGTCACCGTAAGAGTTAATATATGAACTTGTGCGAGTCCTTGTACGCTGTTCTCATTGAATTGATCACTTCTCCACGAACTGGATCTGCTTGTATTGTTTACGGTCTATTTTTGTCAAAATGCTACCCTCGTTTTGAGGGAAAACTGTAGGTTACGATCCGACAGTATGAGTATTATTACTAACTAAAACGTAGTACGCACAAGATATGGATGTGGGGGAACATGCAAATTAAGTACACTGCTAGGCCTAAACGGGATATACAATGGAATTACCCCAGGCACAGAACTTCCATACCTTGTTGAGCCTAAAGGATTGGAGAAGGGCCTTCCTTCTAAACGGTGGAGCCCACCAAGGCCTGGGTTAACATTTTCAAAGATTTTGGCTTCCGCCGCTTCCTAATGTGCCATGAAGAGGCTTTCTGTCAATTCTTTTTTTAAATCCAATGTTCCCTTATTACCAGTCCTCTTTGTTTTGGCTAGTTAGTTGTGATGAAGTAGAACTTGCATGTAAACCCATTTTATGTGATAATTTTATTTACGATGCTTTCTACATACAAATAGAAATATCGGTTCTGCAAATAAATGGACAGCTGCCAGGTGATGTTCTTGCAGAATCAGAATTGTCTATCTTAAGTCATATAAAGTTGAAATGACCGGTTCCTTTTTGCAAATATAATTCAATTTTTTCTGTAGAAACCGCATATTCATATACCGTCTGTGTACTTTGATCTATGTATTTCGTTCATCAATAGACATGATAAAATTCCACTTAATTATTTTTTGCAGCTCAAATACCTGGAACCACACAGGATCACCTGCAAATCTTTAATATTGAAGCTAAAACTAAAATTAAGTCACACCAGATGCCTGAGCAGGTAAACATTTTAAATCGTTTGCAAGTGTTCTTGCTCATTTTGTTTAAATGCTAATGTGTAATCTTACTTGATACATTATCTTGCATATCTTCTCTTCTACAATCGCAGGTTGTGTTTTGGAAATGGATCACCCCAAAGTTGCTGGGTTTGGTAACACAGGCATCAGTGTATCACTGGTCAATTGAAGGTCACTCCTCTGACAAATCACAGTTATTGTCGGTTTATGTACTTCCAGCTTTGCATGATTTGGCTGCTATGTATACAAAACCAAGATAATCATCGCTTGCTTTCGCTGGAATGCAGGAGATTCTGAGCCCATTAAGATGTTCGATAGGACAGCTAATTTGGCTAATAATCAGATTATCAACTATCGCTGTGATCCAGCGGAGAAGTGGCTCGTGCTTATTGGAATTGCACCTGGTGCCCCAGAGGTATGCTTCACAGACATTCTTAATATGCCTTATCATAACGTAATGCACCGCTGTCTTCACAATTGAATGCAATATGAAGACTACAATTGCTTTTGCCTCTCTTCCTGACATTTCTATCTCGATGATTTGGGCCCCTCTTGGTGTGTAAGAATATACTCCCTCCGTTCCATAGTATAAGAGCGTTTTTGAATTTTGACACTACACTAGTGTCAAAAACACTCTNATATTATGGGACAGAGGGAGTAACTTGTAATTTTCCAGAATTAAAAGCAAATCTACCACAGTGAGCTAGCAGAGCAGTTGCTGTAGGCACTTCTTAAACGATATACTTTGTCATATGTGCTTCTCACATTGATGAGCTTTCCTTTTCACCTATCAGAGGCCACAGCTGGTAAAGGGAAATATGCAACTTTTTTCTGTGGATCAGCAGCGTAGCCAAGCACTTGAAGCCCATGCTGCTTCATTTGCAACATTCAAGGTACTGTTCAGTTATTTAGTGCTGCTTATATAATTTTGTTTATCTTCTAGTGTTTAATGACTGTGCTTGGTTTTCCTAACCAGGTTCCTGGCAACGAGAACCCATCCACCCTCATCTGTTTTGCTTCTAAGGCATCTAATGCTGGAACAGTTACTTCTAAGTTGCATATTATTGAATTGGGCGCGCAGCCAGGTTTGCATTTAGAACCCTGAAGTTCTACTTCTATTTATTTCTGCATTCAAATTCTTAGTAGAGAAAACTTCAGGCACCTATCATGTTGTAGACACAATTGATTTTTTTTATCCACCATACACTTGCCATTAGATGTAGCCATCGAAAGATTGCTCTGTACATTTTATCCTGTATTTCCCTTGTAGGCTTTTCCCCAAAAGCGTCTTGCATGGTGATTAAAATTTCACTTTTATTTTGTTTAAATTCATTCCTCTGTTCTTTTGTTGTCGGTTCATTTCATGCAGGGAAACCTGGCTTTTCCAAGAAACAAGCCGATCTCTTCTTCCCACCAGATTTCCAGGATGACTTTCCTGTAGCCATGCAGGTATTGTTTTAAGTCCCATAAGAAGTATACCCTGTCAGGTACCACATAGATCTAATTCGTTTTATTCTTTTGATCACAGATCTCTCAAAAGTATGGCCTTGTCTATGTAATTACGAAGCTTGGTCTGCTGTTTGTATATGACCTGGAAACTGCTGCGGCAGTTTATAGAAATAGAATCAGTCCAGACCCCATATTCTTGACTGCAGAGTCTTCTACAACTGGTGGATTTTATGCCATTAATAGAAGAGGGCAGGTTTTGCATGCCACAGTCAACGATGCAACTGTTGTGCCTTTTGTCAGTGGTCAAGTATGTTGTTTTACTTTCTTTGATCCCTTGGCCATGTGTATGTTAGTTAATCCTTTCGAAGTTTTAACACATTCTGGTGCATGCAGTTAAACAACCTTGAACTTGCCGTGAATCTTGCCAAAAGAGCCAATCTCCCTGGGGCAGAGAATTTGGTAAGCTCCGTAGCTGATTTTTTTTTCTGTGTATGATGATTTTACATTCATGTCACTTCTCCTCTACCTATGCTTGTATTTCTGCATAATTAATTGGTACGAGTTTTGCTCGTCAGTAGTTTTGTGCTAAATTGTTGAGTTATTCGTTGCTAATTTTGTCGTATTCCATTGGAAATTGTGTAGCTGACATGTTTCAGTCAACTACATTTAACACTTGCATTCGTGCTGAATGATCATGTTAGTCTTGTCAAGCTGTTAACGCAATAGCTTAGCATAATTCTACTTCATAGTTTGAAATTTCATGCTTGCTCGTTGAGTTATCTTGGCAGTTATCACTAATTGTTCCCTAGACGGCACTAATCATTTCCGCCTATACTTCGTTACAGTAACTGTTTTGTGTAAGTGGCAACGGGGTGCTTATTCTTTTTCTGTGAGTACTTATTGGTTGGCATTGGAGTGCTTACCCTTGCAGTCAACTGGTCATGTAGATGTAGTTAAGCTCTATGCATACTGTAGAATCTGAGATGTTTATCTTATCCTTCCCACCACATTTTGATGTGCAGATACTAAGTTTTGAAGTTTCTGAATTGCAGGTTGTGCAAAGATTCCAGGAACTGTTCGCACAGACAAAATACAAGGAAGCAGCAGAGTTGGCTGCAGAATCCCCTCAGGGTCTTCTACGAACTCCAGAGACTGTTGCCAAATTCCAGGTTCCTTTCTTTTCTGCTGCCTATGAAGCTCTTAATGCTTATTTACCTCCTTTCCACTGCTCGGTTGCCACCTTCGTATTCCTGCTTACATAGATACAGTTAATCTGCTTGTAGTGTTAACATCTCTATTCTTTACTTGAAAGTATTATTTGTTGAGCTAAACACCCAAAAAGTGTCATCTTATTTTAGATTTTACCCTTTTATAATCTGCTTTAAGTGTAGGTTCTTTCGCTTGGCTGATTTGCTGTTTTTGTGCTTCAAATGCAGAGTGTTCCTGTTCAAGCTGGGCAAACACCTCCACTCTTGCAGTACTTTGGCACATTGCTTACTCGAGGGAAGCTCAATGCTTACGAATCCCTTGAATTATCTCGACTTGTTGTCAATCAGAACAAGAAGAACCTTTTGGAAAATTGGTTGGCGGAAGACAAGTTGGAGTGCAGTGAAGAGCTTGGAGATCTTGTAAAGGTAAAATAGTGTTCTGCCATGTTTCTTGATTGCATAGATATCGCCGTGCTTCCATTAATTTTGTTCACTATTGTGTTTGGAATGTTCACTCAATGGTATGTATTGCAGACGGTAGACAATGATCTTGCGCTGAAAATATACATAAAGGCTAGGGCAACCCCTAAAGTCGTCGCCGCTTTTGCTGAGAGGAGGGAGTTTGACAAGATCCTTATATACTCAAAGCAGGTATAGTGCTTTGGTACTGTTAAATTGCTGTTTTCAGTTTTTATGCCCGAGTTCAGCTTGAACATTAACTGTTGACCTAACACTCTTGCTATTCCAGGTTGGATACACTCCGGACTACCTCTTCCTCCTCCAGACCATCTTACGTACAGATCCACAGGTAATAGTTTGTTTAAGAACTGTCCCATGGTGAAACATTTTATACTTGTTGTGGGGTTCTTTGATCTGCATAAATTGCCTAACTGTAATCCTGTGTATTCCTGATCAGGGAGCTGTCAACTTTGCTCTCATGATGTCACAAATGGAGGGGGGTTGCCCACTGGATTATAATACCATAACTGATCTCTTCCTTCAGGTAGCCTTACTGTCCATATAAAGGCTTATGCTTTGCTGGTTTATAATGTTCTTTTTGCACCTTTTACTATGAATTTTGGCTGTAATTCTTTGCCATATGCATCTTTTGTTGACAGAGAAATATGATACGAGAAGCAACAGCTTTTCTGTTGGATGTTCTGAAACCAAATTTGGAAGAACATGCTTTTCTTCAAACCAAGGTTAGCATTTACGTTTTTCTTTCAATATAGACGGGTACCAATGTACCATACATGTTTCATTACTCAGTAGCTGCTATCTGAATCCATTGTAGGTTTTGGAGATCAACTTGGTAACTTACCCAAATGTCGCTGATGCCATCCTTGCAAATGGTATGTTCAGTCACTATGACCGTCCTCGTATTGCTCAGCTGTGTGAAAAGGCTGGCTTGTACTTGCGGGCTCTCCAGGTTAGTATTTTTGCATGGCTTCAGTTTCGGTTGATTCTCTTTGGCTTGCTGTCTAACTATTCTTATACTGCAATGCAGCACTATGCAGAGTTACCTGATATCAAGCGTGTTATCGTGAATACCCATGCTATTGAGCCGCAGGTCTGTTCTCTTCAGTTATCATTGGCCACCAGTCTATTCATTTATGGTTCACTGACAACCTTCTTGCACAGGCACTCGTTGAGTTCTTCGGAACTCTTTCTAAAGAATGGGCATTAGAATGCATGAAGGACCTTCTACTGGTCAACCTGAGAGGAAATCTTCAAATTGTTGTGCAGGTAACCTGCACAGTTACCTTTTCTTTCTCGTTGCTGCTCCCCCCTCCCTCCCCTCATCTTTATTCTAATTATCAGAATACATCTGTAGGCTGCCAAAGAATACTGCGAGCAGCTTGGAGTTGACGCTTGTATTAAACTATTCGAACAATTTAAATCATACGAGGGGCTCTACTTCTTCTTAGGGTCCTATTTGAGCTCCAGGTACTTATGCCTGATGTCAATAACTTGATATCTTCCGTTTGCCCTTTTCTTACCGCGTCACAATTTAACATTTGACATCACATGGAACAGTGAGGATCCAGATATCCATTTCAAATATATAGAATCAGCTGCAAGGACTGGACAGATTAAAGAAGTTGAGCGAGTCACAAGAGAGTCTAATTTTTACGATGCTGAGAAGACAAAGAACTTTCTGATGGAAGCAAAACTACCTGATGCCCGTCCACTCATAAATGTCTGCGACCGCTTTGGTTTTGTTCCAGATCTTACTCACTATCTGTACACAAACAATATGCTCCGGTACATCGAAGGCTATGTACAGAAGGTATGTAACTCTTATGAATTTAGTTTTATTTGAGTATCAATCTTCTAATATGTTGAGTATATGAATGGCTATTTACTTTTTTCTCTGTATTGTAGGTGAACCCTGCAAATGCTCCGTTGGTAGTGGGGCAGTTACTTGATGACGAGTGCCCGGAAGATTTCATTAAGGGTTTGATTTTGTCTGTTCGTTCTCTTCTTCCTGTTGAGCCACTGGTTGATGAATGCGAGAAGAGGTTTGATTCTTAGCTCTTGTCCTGTACACACATGCGCACCTGCCTTTCTTTTGGTCTTATTTGTTTAATTTTTTAATCAGGAACCGTCTACGTTTACTGACACAATTCTTGGAGCACTTAGTGAGCGAGGGTAGCCAAGATGTGCATGTCCACAATGCTCTTGGGAAAATTATCATCGACAGCAATAACAATCCTGAGCATTTCCTTACTACCAACCCGTTCTATGACTCCCGTGTGGTGGGTAAATACTGTGAAAAGAGGGATCCTACTCTTGCTGTTGTTGCTTACAGACGTGGACAGTGTGATGAAGAACTTATCAATGTTACCAACAAAAACTCGCTGTTCAAGCTGCAAGCTAGGTATGTAAATAGTCTTTTGTCCTTCTGATGCCATGCTGATGTTCTGACTCTTTATATCCATTCGGTGTCTGCTTACATGCTCAACTCATGTGCTTTGAATTTTCAGGTATGTGGTTGAAAGAATGGATGGCGACCTGTGGGATAAAGTTCTACAGCCTGATAACGAATATAGAAGGCAGTTCATTGACCAAGTGGTTTCTACTGCATTGCCCGAAAGCAAGAGTCCTGAGCAAGTTTCTGCTGCTGTTAAGGCTTTCATGACAGCTGACCTCCCTCATGAACTGATTGAACTTCTTGAGAAGATTGTCCTTCAGAATTCCGCGTTCAGTGGAAACTTCAATCTTCAGAATCTGCTCATCTTGACAGCCATCAAGGCGGACTCATCTAGGGTCATGGACTATGTCAACAGACTAGACAACTTTGATGGTCCTGCTGTCGGAGAAGTAGCAGTTGAAGCACAACTTTATGAGGAGGCTTTTGCCATATTCAAGAAGTTTAACTTAAATGTGCAGGCTGTCGATGTTCTGTTGGATAACATCCGAAGCATAGAAAGGGCGGAAGAGTTTGCATTCCGCGTTGAAGAAGATGCTGTCTGGAGTCAGGTTGCCAAGGCCCAGTTGCGTGAAGGTCTAGTCAGTGAAGCAATTGAGTCCTTTATTCGTGCAGATGATGTGACACATTTCCTTGATGTCATCCGTGCTGCTGAGGAAGCCAATGTATACCATGATTTGGTCAAGTACTTGCTGATGGTAAGGCAAAAGGCAAGGGAGCCCAAGGTCGACAGTGAACTCATCTTTGCATATGCTAAGATTGATAGACTCAGTGACATTGAAGAGTTTATTCTGATGCCGAACGTTGCCAATCTCCAAAATGTTGGCGACCGTCTGTATGATGAAGAGCTCTACGAAGCTGCAAAGATCATCTATGCCTTTATCTCAAACTGGGCTAAGTTGGCTGTCACCTTGGTCAAGCTGAAGCAGTTCCAAGGGGCTGTAGATGCTGCTCGCAAGGCTAACAGTGCTAAAACATGGAAGGAGGTCTGCTTTGCTTGTGTTGACGCTGAGGAGTTCCGTCTAGCACAAATCTGTGGTCTCAACATTATCGTTCAGGTATATATAAGCAGGGACATCCTTTTGAGCTTAATATATGTTCCTTCCCGAGGACCTTTTTCATCTCGTCCTTTCTGACATGCCTTCTTTTTTGTTTAGGTTGATGACTTGGAGGAAGTGAGTGAATACTACCAGAACAGAGGATGTTTCAGTGAACTTATTTCCCTCATGGAGAGTGGTCTTGGACTTGAACGGGCACACATGGGCATCTTTACTGAATTGGGAGTTCTCTATGCTAGATACCGCCCTGAAAAGCTCATGGAACACATCAAACTCTTCTCCACCCGTCTCAACATTCCTAAGCTTATCCGTGCTTGTGATGAACAACAGCACTGGAAAGAGCTTACATACCTATACATACAATATGATGAATTTGACAATGCTGCTACGACTATCATGAACCATTCTCCAGATGCATGGGATCACATGCAATTTAAGGATGTTTGTGTTAAAGTTGCAAATGTTGAGATTTATTACAAGGCAGTGCATTTCTATTTGCAAGAGCACCCTGATCTCATCAATGATCTTCTCAATGTGCTTGCACTTCGTTTGGATCATACAAGAGTTGTAGATATAATGCGCAAGGTTTGTACCTAATTGAAGATGTTGGTGTCTTAGACTTATATACTATGCTAAAACTTTGAACTGTTCTGTTATTTTTACGCAGGCTGGTCAGTTGCATCTTGTGAAACCGTACATGGTTGCAGTTCAGAGCAACAATGTCTCTGCTGTCAATGAAGCTTTGAATGAGCTTTATGTCGAAGAGGAAGACTACGAGAGGCTCCGTGAATCTGTTGACATGCATGATAACTTCGATCAGATAGGTCTTGCCCAGAAGGTAAGAGAACTAGACAAATATGGAATGCTTGTTGATGTTGTTACTGTTTTGTAACGAGTGCCTGCTCTTCTTGACCAGCTTGAGAAGCATGAGTTGCTTGAGATGAGAAGGATTGCTGCCTACATTTACAAGAAGGCTGGCAGATGGAAGCAATCTAT
This sequence comes from Hordeum pubiflorum, assembly GCA_000582825.1. Taxonomy (NCBI): domain Eukaryota; kingdom Viridiplantae; phylum Streptophyta; class Magnoliopsida; order Poales; family Poaceae; genus Hordeum; species Hordeum pubiflorum. The sequence goes on along the minus strand of CBMN010094579.1, from coordinate 2,023 downwards.
TGCCCTATCGAAGAAAGACAACATGTACAAGGATTGCATGGAGACATGCTCACAGTCTGGTGACCGTGAGCTCTCAGAGGACTTGCTTGTCTATTTCATCGAACAGGTCTGAATTCTATGCGAATTGAGTTATGCCTTTTTCTTGTGCTGGTTTAGCAGCGTGAATTTTCTGTTGTAATTTTTTGAACTTTAGTCCTCTGGCATGAAATCTACCTCTGGTTTTCTTGCAGGGAAAGAAAGAATGTTTTGCTTCTTGCCTCTTCATTTGCTATGACTTGATTCGTGCGGATGTTGCTCTCGAGCTTGCATGGACGAATAACATGCTGGATTTCGCGTTCCCCTATCTATTACAGGTATATATCTTTCCATGTGAATGTTTGGAATTGGAAATGTCCACGTATGTACAATTTTGCTATAATGGCGCTGTTGCTGTCCATTATGCAGTTCATCCGTGAGTACACAAGCAAGGTAGATGATTTGGTGAAGGACAGGATAGAATCGCAGAAGGAAGAAAAAGCTAAAGAGAACGAAGAGAAGGAACTAGTTGCGCAGCAGGTAATCTTAAAGTGCCCCTTTGTTTTGGGTTGAACGACCTATTATTATTATTATTCATGCTTAAGGAGCCATCATGACAAGCTGCATTCTATTTGGCAGAACATGTATGCTCAATTGCTTCCTCTGGCCTTGCCTGCTCCGCCTGGTATGATGGGCGGTCCACCACCTCCGATGGGCGGAATGGGCATGCCGCCAATGGGCGGGATGGGTATGCCTCCGATGGGTCCTGGTCCAATGCCAGCATACGGGATGCCTCCAATGGGAAGCTACTGAGTCAACCAACCTCTGTTGTATGAATTTGAAGAGTACAGATGATGTGAAGTATCTCAGTTGACGCGGAGGGAGGAAATCATGAGAATGTACCCCAGAGAGATATCTTGAAAGGTGTATATCTGCGTCATTGGTTGTGTTCCAATTAATATTCTTTTGGTACCAGGACAATTTTGGCAAGCGAAATCTCTAGCCGAGTTTGAGTTAATTACAGGATGCTATATATATTATATTACGGTCGGATAGGATGAGCAGCATGACTGGTTAGGCCCCTGGTACCATTTGTATAGGTGGTGTTATATTGAAAGTTTGTAGACATTCCGCATGTACACTCGTCGGTGTTGGTGTTGCTGCCAGCCATAAACACAAATACTGTCTGTATGTTAATTACCTGTTTCAGTCTCTTGTCCATTGCTTAGAATTTTGTAACTGAATGAACTCGTTTGTTGTGAACAACAGTATTTTTTGAATTGCTGATGGTCTATAAGGTTTTTTTCCGTGCTCTGAGTACCCAAATTCGGTAGAATGTACACCTGCATTCCTCCACTGGTTGATGGTTGTTTTGTGACTGGTCATGCCCCGAGCGAACAAGAACTTCCGCGAAACTACTCGTGCCAGTTTCATATTTCTGAAGATGGGTGTTGGTTGACAGTGACATCTTGGAAACTACGTAGGCGCGTGGGCCCAGTAACGTCGACTAAGCCAAACTATTTCTTTCAGTCCATTCAAAGGCGTCTGGATCAAGAATGTCCATCCTGGAAGGACGAATTCCAGTCAGGTACTCAAGAAGGGACCAGTCCAAGTCCAGAATGGTCTAGAATGTGCATCCAGTTGCAATTAAGCAGGCGGCTATAACAGTTGGAGGCTGCCGGTTTCCCCCGTTACCGCTTTGTTTTCGTCCAGTTCCTGTTTTTGCATCCGTTGACAAGCATCTTTCACCTTTATCTGCCTATCTACTTGTTCGTGAACCTTTGTTTTGTCGCCCAACATGTCTCGATGAACGTACTTCTCTTGTTTAGGAGAAGTGTGCTACTAATTAACAGCCGGCTATAACATGTGCTTCTAGAGATTTTGTGAAAGAGCGAGATGGACTATATATCAATAAAGCAATACTGCATATTTATATTTAACTATTGTAATTGCTGGATATAAGCTTGACTACAGATGACAAGTCAACATCATATAGCAAACAACTTTA
>CBMN010091654.1:0-15861 GCA_000582825.1 Hordeum pubiflorum | reverse complement strand
AACCAACGCAAGCTCAAGAAGTAGCACAACGGCGATAGCGGTGGTAGTTGGCTCAACGAGCACAACTGGCACAATGATAGAAGCACCGGCTGATACCTCGAACACCTCTAAATCAACAGGCATGTGCTGATCGAGGAAGTGTTGCGAGTCCCCGACATAGGAGGCCGCGAACTGGCCGTCGGACAGGACAAGGGCCTGGCTAAGCTCTTGCGTGGTCATGTCCTACAATCGTATCACACATTGACAATAAGCATAGCACACACAGTACCATAACATCACAACCAGACGATCTATGAAAGAAGGAGCATACATGACAACTATCTATGAATCCATCACCAATAGCTACAACAACATCAGAACTAGCTATGAATCCATTGTGTTCATCATAAATAGATACTCTAGCATGCTACAAATCCTACATAACTAGCTATGAATCCATAGTATTCATCACTATCATACTACTCTACCTATACAAATCCACCACAAATAGCTACCACAACATTAAAATCTACCATCTGCTCATAGATCGGCACACGAATCAACCCTACCACATGCTTGCACATCTAACCCTACCACCACATCCTCTCAGATCTAGCTAGAACGAACACAAAGAAAGAGGTGATTGAACTCACAGAGGCCATGGTTGCAGCTCGGGGGGACGCAGGAAGGGTCGGAGAAGTTGAGGACAGAAATCGCCGCCGTCGTGGACCGTCAACCGGTGAAGGAGCTCTGCTTACCTGGTCGTCGGTGTCGATGCGTGTCAGTGGGAAAGCTCGAAAGGGGGGGAGAAGTGTGGCGAGGCTTTGGGCCGTGAGAGGATGAGGGCTAAGTAGGGCGACCGAATCGGCGGGAGATGAGCCGAAATCCTACCGCCGATTTTTCGGAGACGCGCGCGAGCTCGCACCATTTCCCTAGTCATAGGAGCTCAGTGCCGCGTTCCCCTCCCCCGCCTCGCACGAGCCTGGCTCTGGAGAAACTGCCGATCCAGACGTAGCTCTTGGGCCTGGCTCGGAGTGTTGTACAGTGCATGCCGTGCAGGCCGAACAATGTATACATGGTAACCAAACAGCCCGATCCCTTCCCGCGCGGGACTGGTTGGGCCTTATGCGGGCAACCAAACACGCCTTATATGGATGTCCTTCTCCTTTTCTTGCCACATAGTTAGCCTATTTTTTCTCAGTAATTGCTTTTAGCTTCCAGGCTCCATGGAGCCCAGATTTTGAAAATTTCCAAAATCTATTTTTAAGTTTCAAGATATTCTGGAAAAAGTGTGTGTGCGCGCGCACACACACATAGAGATGTATAGTACCCCCTCCATCCCAAAATATAAAATCATTTTTTATACTATATTTTAGGACGGAGGGAGTACTTGTTCGTAAAATTTCATGATGAAATACTTTTTTGTGTGAGCTAAAATAAATCATGTATTTCTAGCCCATGTACCATCCAGTATAAAAGTACATGGATTTTTCTGTGTGTAGTTCACACCAAAACTTATTTTATCATCAAATTTTACACAGATGTCTATATACACGTGTATTGTTTGAAGTTTTTTTCTGAAATAAATAAGTTGATTTTTCTAAAAATATCCGCACATAGCCCGGGAACCAAAAATCTTCGCTCTGATTTTCGCTGGTACCATAATGTAGTCGGGCGGGGGCGTGTCCCTCGTGTTCTCCTTAGAAAAATCATGATGAAGATCAGCATGATACACTGCGAGTACAACATCAACCTCTCAGCCGGCAGATTATTAGTAAATACAATAACACAAACACCTCAGCCATCTCCGCGGCCACCGCCTGCATCGCCACGTCCATGGCCGGTGGTTGCTTGTCAGCCGAACACGTCTGCTAGGGCATGGGACAGACCGACGAAACGGGTCTATTCTCGTCCAAATTCTGCCTCCAGCGCATTTCTTGGTATCAGTAGACTACTAGTATAGTACCACTCGTGTCCCTCGTGGTTGCCCGGCATCAATGGCCTCCACATGGTTCACTTCATGGCATTAAGCAGGGGCGTCAGGCACCGGATCAAATGCAATAAACGGTAGTACGTCCTCCAGTGAAGATGCCCGGCTCTTCCCGTTCGTGAAGGGCTGGCCGGACAGATTACCCAGTTATTTGGCTTGAGCCCCGATAAGTTACTGCGATAATTGTAAGGATTGTAAATATCTCGCGCGTGTGTATATAAATGCCGGCACTGGCCTTCCAGTTCTCCCACCCATTGCCATCCATCTCTCCAGTGAGCAGCAATGGGTTTCGTCCACAAGGGTGGGGTTTGGTGGTTCCTCCTGCTCGCCGGGGTGCTGCTTGCTGCGGCGGCGGCAGGCGCGGAGCAGGACGATGGGGTGGTAGCCACTGCCTTCCCAGCTGAGGTGGAGGGGGAGGAGGTTGTTCGGCGCGTCGATGGCCAGGGCAACGACATGTGCGACATCAAGTGTCAACACCACCAAGTCCCGGCCAGGAAGCAGCAGTGCGTCGACGAGTGCCACAGTCGGGAGCATCACCACCCCAGCAGAGCCTCTTGCGAGACGAAGTGTAGCCATTGGCAAGACCCGACAAGGAAGGAGCAGTGCGTGCAACAGTGCATGCGCTACGGCCTGAACCTCGATGTGGGCGGCAGCAACGGCGTCGACGAGCGCCCGCACACCACGGAGGAGGAGGTCGGCCGGCGCGTCGATGATCATGGCAACAACGACATGTGCGACATCAAATGCCAACACCACCAAGTTCCGGCCAGGAAAAAGCAGTGCGTGGATGAGTGTCACAGCCGGGAGCATCATCACCCCAGCAGAGCGTCTTGCGAGACGAAGTGTAGCCATTGGAAAGACCCGACAAGGAAGGAACAGTGTGTGCAGCAGTGCATGCGCTACGGCCTCAACCTCGATGTGGGTGGCAATAGCGACGTCGACCCCCACGCCGTGGAGGTTGTTCAGCGCGTCGATGGCCAAGGTAATGACATGTGCGACATCAAGTGCCAACATCACCATGTTCCGGCCAGGAAACAACAGTGCGTCGACGAGTGCCACAGCCGAGAGCATCATCACCCCAGCAGAGCGGCTTGCGAGTCGAAGTGTAGCCATTGGGTAGATCCGACGAGGAAGGAGCAATGCGTGCAACAGTGCATGAGCTATGGCCTCAGTCTCCATGTGAGCGGCGGCAACGGCGGCGGCGAGCACCTCCGCGGCTGGGAAGCGGTGGCCGGAGCCATCATCGAGGTGGTGTGACGTCCGCGGCGTCGCGCACTTAACAACAATAATAATGTAAGGGCGCTTCTGTACGCCCGCGTGTACGTCTTGCTAGCTACGACGGCAAAGGCGTGAGAATAAAAGACCAATAGCATGCGGTAGTAGCGGCGTGCTTGGCGATGCCTCTCCTAGAAGAGAGCTGCGCATGGAACTCCGTTCCTTTTCCTTCCTAGCAGGTTGTTCTGCTCTTATAGCGGTCCGTCTATGTTTACAGCAAAAAAGCAAGAGATGCATGTGCATGTTTACGTGTATGTGTACATGCATGTGTAATGTGTATGTGTTGCACCAGAAATGAAAAGCTACGTATCTTTCCGGTTACACCGTTTTGTGTCTAAATAAGCTCCTTTACATGACAGCTAAGTTCGCTAACGTAGGTAAGCTTGGCGAAAGTAGCAACACGTCCAAAATCAGCTAAGATCGCATCTTCCCTCCTATTAGTTCAACTGTACACTAGAGTCTACTGTACTTTTAGTTGTACAATGCCAAGAATACACAGTGACCTTGATAATAGCTAGTGCTAATTTGCTAACGGTTTCTTAATCATGCATGAGTCAACATTGAAGTTCTAAACCGTAGGGCACAACATTTTGAGAACCAACACGTGGTTAGATGGTTAGGAGAGTGGTTGTACCCAGCCCATCGGGGATCAAAACCCCAGGCTGACACATGCGTGTCTCACACTACGGGAAAATATGTCTTTGCCGATTGTTTGGGTGTTTGCCGAGTGTTTTTTTATCAAGCACTATGAAAAAAGCCCTTCGCAGAGTGCCCAGAAGATACTAGGCAAAAAAGGTACTTGGCCAACAGGTGATGGCCGAGTGTTCCACTCTGCAAACAAAAAACAGTGGGCAAAGCATGTGCTTTGCTGAGTGTTTTTTGTAAGACACCCGACAAACAATAAATAATAAATTGGATATGTTAATTTCAGAACTTGAAGAGAAAACTTTTTGAGTTTTGAGTTTACTTTTTGAGGGAGCTAGAAATAAATGTAAGTACCTAAATATGGATTTTTCTTATAGCCCATTTTGTATATACATGTAGTTCAAGATTGAATATTATCCGTTAAATAGCTACAAATTGAATATTATAGTCCATTTTGTATATCCATTAAAATGCTAAATTTGGCATTAGAAAAGTAATGTAATATGTTCCATGTGGGAAAATTAGAGATGTTTTAGATAAAAAAAGGTGTTGTTATATTTAGGGTATTTGAAGGATGTAACGCAAATTTGAACTGCAAGTGCGTGAAAACTTAGCAAAATGGGTTGATAATTCTTATCTGTGTTCTCCAGTCTATTTTTAGTTCTTATCCAACAAAATGAAGGGAATCCCAAACATCAAGGTGCCAAGACTCGACCCCAAATATGAAACTTAATGGATTTTTCATTCTTGAAATGCGAACGAAGTCTAAAAAGCATGAAAGCTGGCATTGTGTCATTAGATAACCTCAATAGGTTGTGATCAAATTTTGAGAAGGTTTTGCAAAAGTATTGGCTTACACTACTTAGCAACAGGATCATCTCGGAGGAAGAATCATGGTTTTGAGATGGAACAAGACGAGTTTGAAGGTAAAGTGTCGACATTGGTTGACCTTAAAAAAATTGTATACTCAAAATACACTATTAAATATTATATGCCAAAAAATTGTATTTTTTGGGTTCATTTTCTACATTTAAGCTATTAAGTGAAAAGCATTTAACGAATATAATGCAAATTTGAACTACAAGTGCATGGAAAACTTGCCAACATGGACTAAAAAACACTATATATGTTAATGATTCTATGCTTAGGCCTTTCATCCGGGGGCAAAGACTCAACCCTGAACATTGAGCTTGTTTTTTTTTAACTCTAGAAAATGCAAACAAAGCGTGAAAAATATGAAACCTAGCATGGTGACATTATAGGATACATATGTGCTATGGTGGAATGTTGAGAAATTTTCAAAAAAGTTTTGATGTACATTGCTTGGAAACTCAAACATCCTCGGGGAAGAACCGTGTTTTTGAGAGGAAACGGGTCAGATTTGAAGGTGAAGTGATTGTTGCTTCATCCGTTGGCCTTGAACTTTTTTCCTACACTCAAGATACACCATAACATGTTCTATGTCAAAATTTGTCATTTTTCATTGTTCATTTTCTATATTTTAGTCATTTACGACATTGCTAGGTATTTAGTGAATACAATGAAGAAGTTGGTTGAAAAATCTTATTTGTGTCCATGAGTCTAGTTTAGGCCTTATCCAAGAAAAGTAAAATAATCCCCAACATCAAGGTGACAAGACAACTTATTAGTTTTTTAATTCTAGAAAATACAAACGAAGTCTGGAAAATATGAAACTTGGCATGATGTCATTTGTCATTATATGACATCAATAGACTATGATAAAAAAAATAAGAAGGTTTGCAATAGTTGTAACAATATATTTTGAGAAACTGGAACATCTTTGAGAAGGAATCGTTGTTTCGAGAGGGAACATATCAGATTTGAAGGAAAATCAATCTCTTATTCATCCTTGGCCTTAAAAATCTACACTCAAGATATACCATAAATTTTTCAAAAGATAAAACATTTTGAATAAACAAATCTACGAAAAAAAAAACTATCGGGTTGCAACAAGTGGCACACATGCAGCGCATCACTTGTCGCAACCTGGACGGTGAGACTGACCTTTGCAAGGGGTACCCCTTAATTAGTGATTTCGTTCATTTCTGGCTACGCCCGGATCATGCTCTGACAGAAAGATGTTGGGCCGGCCCAAGTAGTGTTGGTTGTTGTCGCTCGCTTGCGTGTGGTTTGCTAATTAGGAAGTTTATGCTTTTTTTTCATAGATTCATTTTCTCAAAATGTTTTATCTCTTGAACCATGTGTTCAAATAACGAACCATCTTCATCATTGGATTTTACGCGTCAAGATATATGAAACTACATCTCATTTAAAATGGTTTGAGCAAAAAAAATTAAAAAAGAAAACACTGAAAGAAAGCGGAGATAGAAAAAAAAAACTAACAGCACAAAAAAAATAAAAAACAAAGAAAAAACGGAAACTAGGAAGCGCATTTGCATTTTTTTTCTCATCCTTTTGGGAAGCACACATGTGCTTTTCACTATTGGGCAAGCACTGTCCGGCTTTCTTGAGAAGCACAGCTATGCTTTTTAGAGCGCGTTTGGTTGCCCGTATATGGGCTAATCAGGTCCCTGGAAAAAGAAAATGGCCTGATTGATTGTCTCCATATACTATTCGGCTTGCATAGCGTGAACTTTAAAGCACCTTGGAGCCTGGCTCAAGAGCTACGCTCAGATCGACAGTTTCTTGCGAGCTGGGCTCGTACGATGCTCAGCGAGCGCACATGGATGGGGCCCTTGCACTAGAGGTGGCAGCAGGGATGCGAGGTGTGTACATGCTTCTTCTTTTACCTTCACTAAGCTCATCCCTAATCATCTTTGTTCTTTCTCCTCTTTAATCTACACAATGGTGCTTCGATTCGAGATAAGCTCTACACGAAAAATATGCGCATCGATGTTGCGATTCCATTTTTGCGAACAGTTCGTAGTTTCGTCGACCATAAATGCTCAATTTTGTGTTCGCGTTTGGAGCTATTTTGGACGAATTTTGTCAAATTCGCCGCGTACGGTCGACGGTTTGAAATTTCCTTTCACCGGCAGCTTCATCACACAGTTCCACACGACATTCGTGTTGCAAGTTTTCTGCTTCATCGATCCTACTGCACCGACGCTGCAATTAAGCGCACACTGTATTTCTTCTCATCTATCCTGTGTCTCGGAGCACTCATGTTCGTCCCTTTCGACGTCGGTGCCGTTCCTCCTGACCTCCTTACCGGCATCCTACTACACTGGAGTCGTTCTGGCGTCGGTCATCTTGGCCTCTTCTCTCTCGTCCCACTGCACTGACGTTGTCATGGCGCAATCGCTCCATTTCTCCTCCTCTATCCATTGTCTCGGTGCGGACTTTCTATGCGATGACGAGGCTAGCAACTAGTTCATCGCGCCGCCGACGGGGTCGCTCGCGCATGACTCCATGCACGTCGTGTCGGACGCGGCGCCACGACCACCGTACATCGCAGTCGCCATGGTCCGGCACACACTGCATTTCTGCTCCCGGTCCTCTGCCTCAACGCTCCTCCGCATAAACTTTCTTTGCGGCGACAATGCTAGCAACTAGTTTGCCACGGCGCTCGCAGGAACGCTCGTCCGAGACTCTGTGTTCGTCGTGACGGACGTGGCGCCACCACATTCCACCTTCCACCGCAGTCGCCATGGTCCGACACGCACTGCATTTCTGCTCCCTCGTCCTCTGCCTCGACGCTCCCCCGCACGGGCCTTCTCTGCGGCAGCGACGCTAGCAACTAGTTTGCCGCGGCGTTAGCAAAAACGCTCGCCCGAGACTCCGTGCTCATCGTGTCGGACGCGGCACCGCAATCATCGTCCACCGCAGTCGCAAGGCACAGTGTGTGTGCTAAGTGTAAGTGTTAGCTCTTAATCATATCCCACGTATATAACCAAACATCATGTAGTTGCGTGAGCCGAACCAATGCAGGCAACCAAACAATATGCCAAAATTGATCCCCTAATGCGAGAGAACTGGATGCGGTGATATTGGTATAGAGGCTGGATTTGCTCACACAGCCTCCGGTGAGCCAGGCTTGAGCTACCCAGCCCCGGCTACTCGTGCGCCAAACACGCCCTTAGTTTCTGAGATGCACAATCGTGTTTCTCGCAAAAGCACAATTGTATTTTTCAAAAAAAAATAAGTACAAGCTTGCTTTTGTACTTCATGAAGAAGCACAGATGTGCTTTGTTGGCCCCGCCGTTTTTTGGATGCTATTTTCTTTGAGGAAAAGGTATAAAAACAAATTGGAATCACAGAAAATGTGCATGAATATAAAAAAATAATGAATTTGAAAATTGCTTGCAAATTCAAATTAAAGTGAATGTTTCTGAATTAAAAATACTCTTTGTGATTTAAAAATAATGTTTGTGAATTAAAAAATATCTCATATTAAAAATATATTTGCAATATTAGAAAAAGTTGTGAATTAAAATAATTAATGAATTGAAAAAATGTTCATGAATTCAAAAAGTTTTCTGAATTCATATTTTAAAAATATTAATGAAAAATATTAATCATTTAAATAATGTGGGGGTTTAAAATATATACAATATTAAAGAAAATCACAGAAAAAGAAAAAATAGGGAAAAGGATAAATAGTTAAACCAGCAAAGAAAAATGCAAAAGGAAGAACCAATGAGGAAAAACATAGGAACAGCTAAATGGGCCAACCCATTTACGACGCGTGGGGTACGCTTCATGTGGCTATCCATCAACATTTGCGACAAATAGGTTTGGCCATTTAAGAGGCCTATTGCTGGGAATAAGTAATGATGCACGAATCAGTAGGCCATGACGGTGGATTTGCAGGGCATATACCGCTCAGTTCCTAACGCTCTTCTCCGGCTCATACACTGGCTGACTAGCCGACCACCTCACATACCAGCTAGTAAGACTCAAGGCATTTCGCAAAACGGATATTTCTAATTCAATCGTTATATCGAGATGGTACAACCAAACCGAGCAAATGTCCAACCTCTACATGACGCAATCCATACAATTAACACATTCTTTTCTTTTGCGGGGAAAGGGAGTTTTATTCCATATTAAGAGAGTTACAGTGGAAAGACAAAAGATCCTCAATGCATGGTGGACCTAGGTGCAACCACACAGCCGTGGTACGTTCTAAGTGACTATAATTTGCCAAACGGTCAACAACTTTATTTTGATCCCTAGCTAATTTCTGGGGAATAAACTCCCTGTCTATCATCAACTCCTTAATTTCAGCCATCAGATGTCCATAGGCAGAACGAACTAGTCCATCTCCTCTAAGACTAGACAAAGCTTCACTTGAATCGGATTGGACAATAACTGGAAGGTTAGAATGTTGTAAAGCAAGCGCCATTCCTTGCATGATTGCATGTAACTCCGCTTCCAGTGCATCGTTGCAATTGAAAATAAATCGATATGCGGCAAAAATAATTGATGCATTGTGATCTCGAAGAATCATCCTGTCGCCGCTATGCCTATCAGTAGGAGGAGGCAGCCAAGGCTTAGGAGCAGGAACCACCCTTACTTCAGGCAAAGCCCCATCAGCAATCGGCATTTTACCCTTAATAATTTTCTCTGTGCTATACTTACTAGCATCTTCATATAACTCTCCAAATAGTCCACCGTAGCAGCCACCGGCGGAACCTCTTTATCCTGAGTGTGATCATTCCGTAATTGCCAGATTCGCCATATAAGCAAGAACATGATCGCGCTCAGCATTATTACAATTAATCAGCAGGTTTAGTGACCACTCTTTCCTACTGTTAATAAGGAGCTGGTCACAAGGTAGCGACCAAACGCGCCTCATGGCCTCCCAAACGCTACGTGCATGGTTGCATGCAACCAATGCATGGTAGCTGTCTTCATCCACAGTGCCGCGGAAGGGGCACGTCCCGTGCGACGTGAGATGCATGTACTGCATGCACGCCGTAGTAGCCAGCGCACCAGTGACCTCCAGAATTGACTTAATCTCCCCTTGTGCATTCTCCCTTCAGGTACAGGCAAACCTAGATACTTAGGATCAAAAACCTCTTGAGTCACCTCCAGAATTGACTTAATTCCCGCGGCCTCAGACGACAAACAATTGTCGGAGAAGAGGATGGAACACTTTGCAGGGTTAATAAATTGCCCTGTCGCCGAGGCATAAGTGTTTTCAATTAACACATTCAACACAGCCAAAAAATATTGTTTTACGGCAGAATAAATATAAGTTAAGCCTAAGATAGGGGTAAATCTTATACGAATACTACAACTCCATCCATGGATGGAGAAAACCTCCCTCGCCGTATACTCGAGTAGGGGAAACATTGTCATACAAATTTCTTCGTCCTTCGGACTTTGCAATATTGACTAAGTACGGAGCTACCACTTACATGCATGAGTAACTTAAACGGGAGATGCACTATTCTTTTAAAATCATATTTTCCTGGTAAGCCACAGAGCCCAACATAAGGTTGCCGTTCTCACAAGAATATTGCAGAAAATTATTTTTCAATACCCTCCCCTGCAAGTTGTTTGTGCGTTAACTCACGACTATCATGTTTTTAATTTTCATAAACCCCCATTATTATTCTCTTTTTATCATAAGTGATAGTGTCTAGACTTACACTTAAGTGTTGTACAAGGGAGGGGCTAGATAAAGCAAAAAGTCAGTGTAGTTGCTTTGCTTGGCCAATCTTGGGTTGGCTCATGATAAAATGTTATTGAATATAAGCTAAGTTCCCAATATAATATTGACATCCGGAGCCCTTTCTTAACCTTTGACAAGAGAAGCGTTAGTTTGATGCATTGATTTAGAGCGAGATAGAACAAGCCTATTTCTTTGTTTCACTATTGATTGGTAAATTTTTCAAAAAAAAACTATTGATTGGTAATTATAAACTATAAAAAATTGCTCTACATCACTAACTTTCATGAGACTACATAAGATAATGATATCCATTATTAAATAGTATTCTCAACAAAAAAATATTTCATTTGTCCTCTACGTCCTCAACTCCTCATGGACAAGGATGCTGATACACCTTAAACGTATGTAGAGTTTTTGCCTTGTTCATGCAACTTTTATATCATTTAAACATACTTTTCGCACCTTTTTGTACACTTTTATTTGACTAACCTATGAATCCACTGTCAGTTGCTATTTTCCTCTTGTTTTTTGAAATAATAGAATTATTATTTTTTGGGGACAAAAATCAAATAAAAATATGCCACATGATGCAACATCAGAAAGTCACCAGGGCCAGGGAATTGGTGGCGGCGGGGGGGATGACCGAGAGAGTGTGTGTGTTCCGTTCGTCTATCGATAAGGGAGGGCGTATGTATGGTGTGGGGGTGCCTGTGGTGTGGGCTGTATTTTCTTTTGCTGGCCTCTTGCTGATGGGTCGTGCTCGTGCCAGCCCATTATATGATTTTGGGCCGGGCCGCCCGTTTCCTTAATTTCCAAGCTCGGCAGAGTCTAGGTAGACCTGTGTAGTGACCTCATGCCATATGTGAAGAGATCAAAATGTGATAGCGTAGCCCTTTGGCAGTGCAGTGTTTACCCAAAGTGGAGTTTTTAACGTTACAACCTATGCAATGAGATCAAATTGTCAGTGTCCGCTTCGTGATAGTAAGATGGGTTAGGATAAGTGAGATAACAGAAAACTGGAGAATCAGAGTTGTATATGCTACAGCTTCCTTGAGATTGGCACCAGCCTATCAGAGACGGAAAAAAAGGTACACATCTCTATTACAGGTGGCCCTGGGTTTCATATTTTTGCACTTCAAGGAATGAATATGACCTTAATGGCACTGCCTATGAATGCTCAAGCTCAGCTGGGTTATTTTGGTTTGACTTGTTGTCATCATGCTTATAGCGACCAAATTGGTGGCACAAGTTTTTCAGAAGAAAATGGATACGAAAGTGTCCAGTACAGGGGGTCACAAATTGCAGCGTGTCAAATCTGCAGCCAGTAAGAAAAACAAATGCCAGAAAAGGAAGTAAAAAGAAAAAATCAGAAGGGGAAATAAAAATACAAAACGGGTACCCAACAAAATTCATGGTCTTGACAAACCTCAGATGATGTACAAAAACTTAACTATGAGCTTGATACATTTCATTGAGTTGGCATCTGTAGCAGCAATAAGAGGTGAACCTATAAAACTAAACCGATGAAGCAAGCTTTCAGCAAACAAAATTGACTCGGTACACACACTGTAAAATCAGTTAGAAGGTTATTTTTGTCAAGATTATATTATATTGGTAATCAGGCCCTAATGCCACTGAGCCCACACACAGCAACCAATTGAGTTCAGAAAAACAAGACAGATAGCTGCCACCAAAACTTAGCCTACATCAAGCTCCTCTTTTTCTGCGCCCACAGGACGAAGAAAACCTACAAAACATCTCCATCTTCACTACATTGTACCAACATGAGTAGTAACAACACTACAGAGCCAGGGGCAATTCAGCAAAACCGCAACAAGACAAATGCGGTAATACACTCCCATCAGGCCATGAGACACGTCGCTTTACTTTCTATAGGAAATCAGTCTTTGCGCAAATGGAGAAACTCCTGACCCGTTTCAAGTCTTCAACTGAATTCCCTCCGACACCCAACTAGTCACTTGGCTTTCGTGCTCCGAGACATCATCAAGGACTTCATAGCTTCCCTGAATATTCCAAGGATAAGCATCAGATATTTGGAATGGCATAGTTATGTCTGGCACTTGTAATTCTTTAATTAGGCGCCATTGCACGACAGTATATTTTGATAAGGAATATGACATGCATGCCTCTTTATAAATATCAGTAAAATGCTACTGAACCACAGATTACGGAGTTACTATACGTCAGGGTATGTTGGTGTATGGCAAGAGATGGCATTGGCATTGATAACAGTACAAAGTGGTATTCCAAAATCCTAACAAACACAAAATAGAACGGAGCTATGGTCAATATCTTCACAAGTTCCCGACAGTCTCATGACAAGGGCACATGCATGTCCTTACAGCATAGGTAAGTGTTCAACATATAACTAATACTGTGCTTGAGATGTGCTGAAACACGGCCAGCCAGCCACCAATGCAAGGTCATCGCCAAAAGGCATTAGTGTAACCAAAGAGGCAGATGGGTTACCGTAATGCATCCTCGATAGCAGTGTCCACTGGGTCCAATTTGAGTCCATCCAAGAACCGTTCACTAGCGCTCTCATAGTCCTGATGATAAAAGACCAAGTGAGCGATCATAAACAATTTGCAATACCAAGAGAAAACAGCCAGCCATATCCTCTATGTAACCTTCAGTAGCATCAGAGCTTCGCCCTGCCGGTGACAAGCTTTTGGCCAGTGAGGCCACATTTTTCTGCATTGATTAGCATCTAGCAAAGCCTTTCTTCCATAACCCATGTGAAGCCAACAAAGGCTCCTGTCTGAGAACAAGACTGCATCATCAGGATCAAGCTGCATTGCCTACATCACACAAGACAATCGACAATTGAGCTTGCTAAGTTTCTTTTAACTCACATTGAATTAGTTAACTGAATAAAAAAAACAGTTAGGAAGCTGTGAACACTCAAACAAGAAATCTGCACATAGCTGCAGAGAAATTCATAACTAGCCTACATAGAATACAAATTAGCAAGTCTATAAAAGCCAGCCTAACATAGAAATCTGCACATAGCTGCAGAGTAACTTTTGAACTAAATAACTTATATTAAACAGCTTGCTTTTCCATTAGCCCATTCATTCATTCTAGTCATCCCTGTGTTTTTTTTCTGACTAACTACTGTGAGGCAACCCCCCACGCCCCTTTAATTAATTGGGGCAAAAAAACAAAATAGGTCCTCCCTGTGTAAGTGCAAGAAAGGAAGCAACTCCAAAACAACAATATAGTTGTCTGACAAAAAAGTGGTCAAGACAGAAATCCTAATCACATCCTCAAACATATTGCATCTATCTACTACCCCTATAAAAGCACGAAAGGGCGGAGAACCAATTCATCTCATCCATCAAATCCTGCGATCTGATGGTCTACATCGCTCCAACATACCAAACATGTTTTATGCTTTAATTACCCACCATGCCATTAGACACTAACCTCTCCTACCTCTTTCACAAGAAAAGAAAAAAAAACCGCTGCTTCGCTAACATCTCCCCACGCCTCGCACACCACCCTCCCCTGTTCCCACGGACGTACCGCGTGCGCGTCGTCGTTCCTCCGCTTGCCTCCTGGTGGCATCCGCCCCCGGACACGCGAGGCGCGGCGAACTGCTGCCATTGCAGGACCAAGGGAAGGCTCTTCTCCCCTACAGCACCTCCCTGTGTCCGGCCACAGCGGCTACCAAATCCTTGACGTTGGCGACATGCTTCTCTGAATCGGGTGCTTCCTCACCATCGAGCAACTCACGGATCCTGTCCCCTCCGGTGGTTGCCGCCCCCTCGCTCGTCGCCTGAGATCGGTCTTTGTCGTGGCGGAGCCCGCCCCTGCCCCTGGCCCCTCGCGTGGAGCGCGGCAGCAGCGACCTCTGGCCGAGGCTGTACCCGCACCCAAGGAAGCGCCATGGCAAGTGGCTGGGTCTCACCGCGTGCTGGTTCTGCTCCCGGCCGCACCAACCGCTGAAGTTCGCCATGCCCTTGCTGAAATGCTGAATGCCCAGGATGTTGGCCGCCACCATGCCTTCCTGTTACCCACGAGGAATCCCTTGATTGACTGACTTTTGTTGTATACTTTTTCTGATTCCAGTGCTTGACGGATGACACTGATATGTGTTGTGTCAATTTCCTATGAAGGTGACGTTGATATCACATAAGAGCGCTGACAAGGAACATTTGGAGTTGATTTCTCAGATGTACTCTGTTTTTATTAAAAGAGTAACTACAAGTTAATTATTTACTCTACTCTGGAGGTTCTGTGTATGCAAAATGTTCAATGAAATGCCGAAGATGTTTGGTACTGAATTGACAAAATTATACTTTCTGGGGGTTATTTGCAGACAGATCAAAACAAGAAGATGGCACCCTTAGCTCAGACCTCAGATATTTCAGGGCTGGATCCTGGATCTACCGCAAAGGCCCCCCTACAGATATAGGTATCGCCATATAAAAATCTGAGAATTTCTTGGCAATTACTACTCTGACAAGGCAAAGTTGAATCATATCAAAACTTCAAAAGTCGCTCAAATGCACTTGGCATATGGTTATCTTCTTTTTGCCAACTAATGTGTTTAACTGATCATACTATTTGTGGAAATAATTTTGCATCGATTGGTTGGAACATTCTATTTTGGCAGCGGATGTTATGAATATCCGATTTGGCACATTAGCTTAATAATTTGTAGGGGGGCACCTGTCTATCAGATATATTCCTATATAAATTGACATAATAATTTCTTGTATGGTAAGAATCTGTGCAGATTGGAAGGGATTAGTAGCTAACATCTAGGTACCTCCAAATAATATATATTTTTGCACTCAACATATTGAAGTTACATTTTTGCTTTGTTTCAGGATTCATGGAGAAGTTTGGGCTGCTGTTCAAGTGAGATTGTGGCTTACTTCGCTAGCCTGACCACTAGATATTCTAAGTTTGGTAGAAAACCCACATATATGTTAATGGTTAGAACTTCAGTCTATTTTTCTACCTGTTCCTTGGTTTGTAGAGTTTAGTTCTGTTCAACCATGTTTTGCTAGGAATAATGTTGATTTGTATTCCTTTTACAGCCAACCTCGAGGCCTTCCACATGACAGGAAGCACATATGTCCCATTACATAAATCATTTATTAATGGTTTAGGGAATTGAGACTCTCTCTTCTTTTTATTTGATTGGGAACTGCATCATACCATGTTCTGAGTATTTAGTGTTAGGATTGAGGTCTGAATGACCATGCATGCTGTTAAATGATAAGCTGGGTTGAAGTACTTGGTTCTTTCCTTTTTTTTCATTCGTGGAGTTCAGAGTATTTTAGCTTGATATAGAACTAAAAAGAATACTTATCAACACCCCTCCCCCCCCCCC
>CBMN010091587.1:0-11844 GCA_000582825.1 Hordeum pubiflorum | reverse complement strand
TGGGCGGGTCTCACTATGGGGTTATATCCCCAACACTAGCCGTTGCCGCCTTAGCTTTCATACACGACACCGCCTCGACCCTTCTCATCTTTCCTGTCCGACGGCCTTTTCGACGGCAAGAGGAGTGGGACCCGTCCATCTTGTTTTATTATCTTATGGTTTTTTTCTCGGGCGACATCGACGAGGTGTTGGCGACGATGTCTTGTTGAAATAAGGTATCTCCCTACCATGACCACGTCCGATCGGGCATCGACGAAGGGCTTGTGAGATTTTGTGTTCCAGATTTATTGGTTCCTTTTAGATCTTGGCAGCTCGTGTTTTTTTAAGGAGGGCTATTGGCCGACTATTGGTGTGGCGACTTTGATATCTTTTTTGTTGTTGTTATGTGGCTTTGTTCGGTTTGTCCAACCCTTTGAACTTGTGGTGAGGTATTGCAAATCTGCTCTGCATGGGGTGATAGGAGTCGCTATTGCGGTCTTTAAAACCTGGTATGACAAGAGCGTTTGCAGGCTCGCTTTCATTAACTATTGATTCAGTGTAATTTTTAATCTTCAACAACAGCGTAGAGGATGAAAAAAAACTACTCCCTCTGTTCCTAAATATAAATCTTTTTAGAGATTTCATTAGAGGGCTACGTACGAAACAAAATGAATGAATCTATACTTTAAAATATGTCTATATACATCCGTATGTAGTCCCCTAGTGGAACCTCTTAAAAGACTTATATTTAGGAAGGGAGGGAGTAGTATGTTTTTCGATATAAATTTACTTTTTACTGGTCATTGTCGAGTTGTCTATCTATTGTACCGGATTTTATTTTTCTTAATATTAATAATCAGTTCAAGTCATTAAAAGTCTTTGGTATTTTACTAAAAAAAAAACGAGCCTCCGTCCCCGAGCGGACGACCAGAGTCCTTCCCCGAGCGCGACAGCTAGGGTTCATAGCCGCCGCCGCGGCGCGCCCAGTCGGCTGAAGCCTCCGCTGCCCCGCCGCAGGTACAGGATCCCAGCAGCCCCTCCCTCCGTCGGGTAGCCGTTCCCACCAGCAGCGCAGCTCTCCCTGGAGCAGGCGCTCCCGCCCAGCAACGCCGCCGCAGAGCTAGGCCGGCGACCAGTCCATAGGCAGGTAGCCACCAATCCTTCGTGCTTCCTCCTTCCTCTTGCGTCCTCTTTTTGTTCAATTTTTTTTCCCGAATTCTGTATTGGATGAGTGCTTGCTGTATACTGTATTTGATATTGTGAGAATATAACGATGATTATTTCTAGATGACTACTTGCCGCATGATTTTTCCAGTGCATGTTCAAGTTTACATGTGAAAGGATTTTGCTTGATAGGTGTTTGTGATAATGCTTGTAGGGGCAAATTTTTACAAATTGTAGTTTGATTTTTTTTTCAGATGAGCAAATGTTTTGGTTTAAACATGTTAGCAGTGAATCATGCAATGATGACGATATGTATGAAAAGGAAAAGATTAAGTTGTTTTATCTGCACCGTCATTACCTGAAATCAAAGCTTAGCAGTAACATGCAACTTGAGAGAGCAGGAGCTTTGTCTTGGTTATACTGGCCGGAATTGGTTAACACATTAGTACTTTGTTTATGATTGGGAATATAGTGGTACTGTTACGCTGTGTTAATTTTAACAGTCAGACCTAAAATATTTTCGTTTAAAGTGATTGTTTCTCCTTTTGCATGTTAGCTGATTGATCTTCAGGTTCCACCTTTCGTGTTATGCATGATAGATGTACTACTGGCTAATGATTTGATTTGATGCATTTTACACTTACTAAAAGTATAATTCTACCACTTTGGAACTTGGAGTTGGAACAGGGCATCAACATTGCCAATTGGAGGGGCTTGGAGCTGCTCCGGCATCCACAGTAGAGCAAACAAGAAGGTAATCTGCTGTTCCTAGCTTTTATACATATATATTTTTGTGAACTAAAAAATAGTAAAACGCATCCCCGTATTGGCGCTTTTCCAAAATGCCGAATCTACGTATCCATATTGGCCCGATACTGATGCACGTATCCGTATCGATGCATTTTAGGAGCCAGGTGTTGATTGGAGATGAATGCCCCTGACCGCTATGAGCGCTTCGTCGTGCCTGAGGGCACAAAGAAGTGAGTCTACTCTAACACCGCACTTTCCCCAACATTTTTCTAGAAAATGCTTCAATTATGTTTTGTCAGGTATAGACTTTTTTGTGAAAAAGAAGAATCAGTGGGATGCAACTTTCTTTAAATAATTAAGCATTTAAATTCTGTCATTAATAGACATTTTGCGCCTGTTCAGGTGTTCCTTTTGGCATGCAGTTATGAAAATCTGATGCTTTGAACCTTTTTTACTTTTATTACAATTAAGGCTTGTAGTAGTCTCTACCTGCTGCTCTGTCACTTAAAGATTATGGATGTAATCCTTGCTATTATGTATTCATGTAATGCAGGGTGTCCTTTGAGAAGGATACAAAGATCATGAATGCTGCATCTTTCACAATTGAACGTGAGGACCACACCATCGGCAACATCCTCCGCATGTAAGTGTTGATAAACTGCATGCCTTTTTTTTTTCCTTGGTTATGTTCATCAGTTCACACCTTATAATTTTCTTCTATATCTATGAGATTCTGCAGGCAGCTGCACAGGGACCCAAATGTTCACTTTGCTGGCTATAAGCTGCCTCACCCCCTTCAGTACAAGATCATTGTTAGGGTAGGGTGCATATTTATGTTTGTTCTATTCCTTTGTCGGATTAGAGTTTGCTAGTCTCACGTTTTATTATGTGGGCAGATCCATACTGCAAGCCAATCCTCCCCAACACAGGCGTACACCCAAGCAATCAATGATCTAGACAAGGAGCTCGAGAACCTGAAGCAAGCTTTTGAGGTATGTTTCTTGTCCATAGCTCAATAGTCAGCTACTCCTTGTAGCCTCCAATATAGCATTGAATAGTGTGGGCCTGTATAAAAGCTAGTGCCTTGTGCTATTAAATTTGCATTTTCATGGCCTGATTTGAGATTTGTGGATTGAGTTGGTTTATGTTGATTTTTACACAACAAAGTTGATGAAGTGAGCGTATTTTATTTTTCATGCTGTTGTGCTGAGATAACTGTGATGTATGCTGCCATGTAATGCTTGTTCTGATGTTTGCTACAGGCCAATACATTGTAGTAGAGTCAGTACAACATAATTTGGTTTATTGTACTGTGATTGGAAAAATGTCCAAGCAAGTATACTGCTTTTAGTTATGTACTTTCTCTCGTCAAATGAGTAGTCTTGGAAGAAAAACATGAATTAAATAGTGCAAGCATCTCCCAACCAACCACTCCTTGGAAAAAGAAGGAAAACTAAATATAGTTGAATGCCATTTTTATTTCATAGATACTATTAATTTTAGAATCCATCACAAGTCACTATTGATCTTCAATGATTTTGGGCGTTGATTAACTGTTTACTGTAGCTTCCCAGACATGGAACAACCATTCAGAAATAAGTACTCATGTTTTGGGCAAATAATGTTCCTTTACACTAAATTTCCTATACAATATCGTGCTGTTTTCATGTGCATTGCTCTTTAGGCCGTCAGTTGACTTGCTACTTACACTGCCACTAAGCATAAAGTTATCCTGTCGGAAAGTTGCACCTTACAGAATATGAAACTAAGATTGTGGGTCAGAAATTCCCTGAATACTTTGGTTGCAAATCGTCTTGCTCCAGGCTAAGCTCTTGATCACACAACAATTGAGAGCATGCTGGTACTTTTTTCTTTGCTATGTAATAACACAAATAGCGATCATGTACTACTTATGAACTAGGCATGTCAAAATTATTGACAATTGCTTCTGTAAAAGATTACCAATTCATTCATTGCCAGCACTATATTTTCTTCTTTTGTAATGAGAACAGGCCACCTTCTAACTCCATTAGTATAATTTCAAGTATTTGTTATGGCTGAAGTTGCATCTTTAGTTTGCACACATAGAACTTTTTATTGTACTCCCTGGAGCTGCCTCTTCCTTTCCATAAGCATTAGTATCATCTTTAGTTTCCCAGGTTCCTTCACCTTTTCTGAATTAGTATTTTGCTAAGTAGAGGCAAATTCTGTCTGTTTGCGCGCGATAGCACTACCTTCCAGTTTGTTTTTAATGGTGGCATAAAACAAGGAATAATACATATAATGGAAACTTTCTTAAATTACTGTTAGTTTTATATAACTGTGTCATCTGAAGGCTTTGAATCTGGAAAAATGTCTGTCTTGAGGCTTTAATAGTTTCTGAGAATCCAAACAGTGCCAACTTTTGGGGAAAAAATTTCTTTCAGAAATGTAATTATTTGGTAGCGATGATTGATGACTTCATGTTGTGCGACTAGAGAAGGGTATCTGTGTTAGGAGACACTAAGGATAGTAGACTACATGTGATTTGCTCCTTTTATTTGTATCTTCAGCCTAGTTTGCATCGTTAATAGACTATATATGTTTCCACTGCCAAGCAAAACTTCAGATGTTAAATCTCTCCTATCTCACTTGTCAACCATTTCAAAGATAGAAATAACGGGCCACGTATAATTGAACTGCAAGGACTGCCTAATTCAATTGCACAGGGTGCTCTGCCGCCGTAGTTCATTCCTGGTGCACCTTCTCTTTGTCAGCGGGAGAATGGATAGAACTTTCAAATCATATGGCATGTCTCCATATTCGTTAGATTGAATCCATGGATTTGGGTTTAGAAATTCCTTATGTTGCCAACACCAGGAGTTTAAAAACGATGTTAGTTAAAATATGATGCTTTGCTTGACATCTCTCGGGTTTCTTGTTAGTTATATTAGACAACCAAGTGCCGGCACAGTGTCAGCCATCCTCCAAATCGATCTGGATACGGTCGTTCCAGTTGAATTAATTTCTGCGGATGCATACGAAGACATGGCGAGATATGCCACTGACCTTTTGAGATTTCTGTTTACAGGACGAGAAGACGCGATTCGAAAGTATGAAGCAGGGCTACTAGGCTGCTGGTGTTGGATGCTAATTAACGTGAAACCTTCCTTGCTAGTCGATGAGTCTCTGAGCTCCTAGAACGGCATGTGTGACCGGGATTGCGTATGATTGTACGGTTGTTCAACATGTGTTGACACTTGATAGGCCTGCTAGTTGAATTGCTCGCACTTGTGAGGTTGGATAGAGGGTACAGACCGAGTTTGAAGCGAGTCCTTGGATCATTTCGCACTGCGTGAATTTTATGTCGATGTATTGTAACTGGGCTTAACAGACTGTTCGTCTTGTGGTCGGGCTTTGTTTGCTCTGTGACCCCAGCGCAGGCATGAGCAACGGCTGCTGGGGCAAAGATGTGTGCTTGGCCTGGATCACGATGGCGACACATTTTGATCTCGGCTACCGGCGCAGCAACGCTTGTTAAGACATCCCGTGCGGCTTATGGAGCATAGACGAAAGCAACTTCTCATCTTATTTTTTCAGAGGAACTTCCCATCTTGTTGTCACAAAGATTTCTTTTACTAGAACGATCAAACGAACATTTTAAAACAAACTTCAGTTGTACTGGAAAAAAATACAGCATCCTTCGGAAAAAGAAAGTTTTATAACATCGATCATGAGGATTACAAGTTATTTGCTACATTTGCCTTAAAAAAAAGTTATTTGCTACATTAAATAGTCAAAATAATGCTTGATTTACAGAGTAGTTTCCTAAAGAAATATGTTACTCCCGATCCAAATTAATTGACGCAGCCTATTGAGGCTGCGTCGGGAAGGAGTACTAGTTCGTAGACCACTTCACCATGAAACAAACGTTTCTGGCTCCAACGCCATGCTTCGTGAGCGCCAGAAGTTTTCAGAAGAAGAAAAACCTAGTCTGATCTGGGGATTTGAGGGGCCAGATGTTTGCGAGTTTTGAAGGTCCGCGTTAGGTACTTTATGATGTCCTTAGCCTTAGGTACTTTATGTATGTTGCAGATTGACATGTCCTTCAAATGGTCGCTTTCTTTTTCATGTGGACACTACTACAAAACAGACTGTGGACATCGCCTTGCCGTTCAAGGATGGCCTCACAACTCTTGCTGCAGCTTGTGCGACCAGTTGCCAGAGACTGCCCATCATTTTCTGCTTGACTGCCCTTTTGCCAAGGAGACCTGGCACTCCTTTGCACCTGCCCAGCCGGAGGTCTCTGCTGCTGCCCTCTCTTTCACCTCCATCAAAACATGGTGGGCTGCCACGACTAGGTGCAAGATCATGCGTGACAACATACATGCCACGACGGCGACGGCTTACATAGCCTGGAACATCTGGAACGAGCGAAATCAAAAGTTTGTTACGGTGCATGGTCTGCATGCCATGACCAGAGACGAGATCAGTCTCTTTGTTGGGGCCTGGGAGGTTTAGACGCTGCCGTCAAAGGGGCCATGTTGGCTTTGGTAGCCTGGTCCCTATTTTTCCTTACTCTCTTCTGTCTCCTTTTATACTTCTCCGGCTGCCTGCAGCTTACATGTACAGTTTCCCCCCCTCCTAAATGAAAAGGCAGAGCACCTGCCATTGCCCGTCAAAGAAAATCTATGAAAAAAATGGTCGCTTCTATGCTTATATTTCCTTTCAACTAAAAATCAGGCTTTTGCAAGCTTTGTACCCTTGGATTGAAAATCTCAGCAACTATCATGGAAAACCACTAGAACTGATGCTTTGGATATCAGCACAAGAGAAACCAATGCTGAGGTTCAGAAGATAACCGATTACAAATCTGAGGCAAATCAACAGTCTGACCATCATCTTGAAGGCTGATGTGTAGCGCAAACTGGACTATGGTTTCCCAAAACCAAAGGATTTGATCATCATCGGCAACGCGACGCCAAAGATTTGTCAACAAAAACACACATGGAACCAGCCTTTAAGGAAAAAGATGGCGCCGAATACCCACTTCTCCTTAACCCGTGACTATATACACATGGTGGACTTGGTGAAATCTTATATGTACATGTAGTTAGAGAATGACATGATCGCCATGGCCATGAAGCTCAGCTGCTCAGGCGCTTGGAATCCTGGAACCGGACATTTTGGGTTTCATAAACCGGATGAATTCATCCAGCACCATCTTCCCGCCATTTACAGGGTCGAAGCTGCACCTGTAGAAACTAAACACGCCACACACACAAAAAAAGACCGATGCAATTAGTGAAAATCAAATCCCAGCATATGCAAGTACAAGATAATGCATTAGCTAACGAAGAATAAGTCATCAAGGCCCATATATCGCGACAACTTATGCCGTTGCGGAAACTATTTACCCACCAGCCAATCTAAATGAGATGCAGTGCATAGTTAGATTTTTTTCCCCCAAAAAGGGGGCTGCCCTCCTTTTCCAAAAAATCTAACTACACAGTGCTATGTCTTTATGATCATGAATGTCCAAGATAGAATGAGGACAAGAAAAAACAACGACTTCAATTGTATACCTTTTTTTTTTCTCAATTGTATTAGAAGAAAACATCAAGGTGACGTCAAATTGGTAGAAATTATATGCGTAGCTCTTAACTTCTTTTTTCCTTGTAATCATGTCTTTTTAGAAATAAGCAATGCCGCTAATAGAAAAAAGGCATGGAACGAATCTCATTTGGTTACCAGTGTCGGTGAAAATGCTAGTTTTATTGTTGAACAATTTCTGTGAAAAAACAGAGTACCTGCCATCCAGACCGATCATCATCACAGTGGTTTGATCTCCAAATGCTGTAATATAGCGTGTGACTTCGGGTAAACGGAACTGAGCAAATGACCATTCTGAACTGAAATATTTGGGGAGAATCCCTGGAGAAATTCAATGTGCATAAGATTGGAGAGAGCAAAATATTCTCAATTTGAATGCTAATTTTCTCTTTCACAAGCTGTCATGCAGATGTACATGCCATGCGATTGTTCCCTACTACTTCAAGGCCAACATACACATATCAGTTAAACAAAAGGTATTCATTTGTACAGTAATAATGTACCAATATAAACACAAATGGCTGCCTGCCAGATCATGTTGGATAAGAAAACAAAGGCGGGACACGACGGACTCCACCTAAGCCTAGGACGTTCAAACAGCATGACATTCCTTTGCTATGCTTATTTGTCATTATATCCATATCTTAAATCGGAAATATTTACGTCTATGGATGTCATTACCAGTCCAAACAAATGGGAACACACAGCTGGCACAGCATATTACAAGAACACAAGCAAACTGCTAGGCTCCATTTTGATTGGAATGAAACAAGGAGAGCACTGTTCAAGAATCTGGTGATCTAAGAACAGAATGGGATATAAACTACAGGAAGTGCTCTGCCTATCCTTATATTACCGCATATGATGATCAGCCAGACTCAAACAATAGTTTTACCATGGCACAACATTTTGATGGTATCAAGGTCTTAGCATATGAAAACAGATGTGCCACTTTACCAATTAGAATCCAGAATCACGCTAAGTTTGCACTAAAAGACAGATCGGCTTTGCTATGAGGTAATTAAATGCATGGTCCCAGTCTTGAAAGAATAGTGGAAGTGTAAATTTATAGATATTTACAATAGGCTAGTGAAGATTCAATTGAAAAAGTGATAATGCGTATTTTCAAAGTGGCTCAAATGTTGAGAGAATCTAATACTCCAGAAGATTCAAATCAAATCAACTAGAAAGGTTCACTAGAAGAAGCAGAGTATCCTCACCTTTCATGAAAGACAAGGATGAGCTCGCATTGGATCCAACAGAACCGGATGAGTAACTACGATCCATTTGTCGACCAGAAATTGCAGATTGCCCGTTACTTGCATCTTTCCCTCCAGGTCTCACTCTCAAGCTGAAAATATGCATTGTGCCTTTGTCACTAGACACTGCCAACCACTGCAGGTTTGGTGATAGTGCAATGCTATATATCTCAGCTTTGTCTACTCCTCTGCGCACCTAAATAAATATTAAGGCAAGAAAAATTATTACTTCCCATTGCCGAAACATATAAAGCAACTAGATTATGCACAAAATGGAGATAGCAAGTCACAATTCAAGAGAACTCAAAAAGATGACACTGAACAAAGATTTCATCCTACATAGATGAAGCAAGTAAGAGAAACTAACGGAAAAAAGGAGAATATTTCGTAGCCTCACCTCCTGCAGACAAGCGCCGTCCATCGTGTTGAATATTCTGATCAAAGTACCCCTAACACTGGCTGTTGCCAAGAGGAGCCCATCCACGGTGAGTGTCATGCATGAAATGTTGGAGTCATGAGCAGTGATGAACTTGGTCTCCTTCGACCCAAAATGCTCAACCCGAACAATTCCTTGGTGCGTCCCAGGGCAGGCCATCACTGAATTGTCTGCATGATGCGAGAGGCAGCACAATCCTTTCGGGTTGGACGTGGTATCGATCAGATGGATGAGCTTCAGAGTCTTAAAATTGTAAACATGTATCTTGTCCTCGAGAGCAACCACAAAGTAGTCCTTGGACAATTTGACGGCTCGGATGTTGGACTTGAATGAGAAGTCACCAATGAGAAGGTTATGGAGATCATCCCAGAGGGTGAGTTTGTTTTGCTGATGCTGCTCGTCGGATCCCTGACCCACAAGGCCAAATATGCTGGTACGGAACAGCATCTCGACAATTTGAAACCCTCCGTCCGCGTGAACCCTCCTTAATTGCTCCTTGAATGGTTTGCAACTAAACATCCTGAAGCTATTGGTTGTGGCAGCACTGAAGCAACTATGGTCCTGGTTCCAATTAACCGACAGCAGCTCAACATCCTCGTCCTCAACGTCGCTGCTGCCTGCACCCTGTGACGGGGATACCTGCGATGTCATGATGACACCAGATTGTGCAGGTGCCCTTCTTCAGAATACCCCGGTTTAACACCTGCAGCAGTTGTTTGGTTCACTCAGGACATCAAAATGGATGGCAAGCATGGACTGAATTCTAAGCGGAAAAACAAGCAAGAAAGCACCACTAGGAATATTCTCTTTGTGGATTCTAACACTGTAATAGTCATTCAACGGCATTTATTACTGCCAAATTGGATTTGTTATAGTAAGGGGATTTTTAAGTATATTTATCTAAAGGAAGGAACAAACGAGGATATAAGAAAAAAATGCTTTTAATTTTTTTTGTCCACCTCTTTGGGCTTCTATTGAATCGAGAAATTGGATTGTACTGTACATCTTTATTTGAAGTTAATGAAACTAGCAAGTAAGAACCCCACCCTAACTGTAACTGAATTCCAAAGGGCGGCACAACGGTCGGCAGAGTATGTATGCTCACGGTTGCTATGAGTTGTGAAGAAATAAAACCCACAGTGGCGTCCCTCCCTCCCTTGGCATGAACGATAGCACAGCGCGAAATTTCGAAATCCATTTTTAGCTATGTACTCGTAACTCGCTATTATGGGTGCCTAATTTCAGCGACTCGCGGCAAAGGCTCGAGCCTTTTCATGTCCCCCCCTGAACCCCCGCTGGAGCCGAGCAGCCCTAACAAATCCATCGGGCCGCCGCTGATTAGCCCGCCAAATCGGGCTCTAGCGCCAACCCAAGTCCGAAAAATGGCCGGCGACACAGCGGCTTCGCCTGAAACCTCCCCCCGGCCGGCGTGGAACCCCCGAGTGGAGAGATAGCCCCGCGCGACGGCGCGACAGAGCGATACCTACCGAAGCGAGACAGCATGAGGGAGAGGGAGAGAGAGAGAGAGGAGTACCTGCAGGCTCCGACCACCGTGGAACGAACGAGGGGAGAGGCAGGGCGTCGACGTCGGTGCGCGAGGCGGAGAAGAAATCGAACGAGGAAGCAACGACGGGGCCCTTAGTGGAGCCGGAGGCGGGTTGCGGTGGATTGGATTGGGTCCTTTTCGTTTTCGGGCTTGGGTTCCGGGTTTCCGTTGAGTCTCCGGGTCCCTGCAGAGACGAGACGTGGAGGATACCAGTTGAGTGCACCCACGACTCACCGGTGTCTCCTCCGTGTACTGACCGAGTCCTAGCGCGTGTATCTTGTAACCTCAACGCACTCACAAGCCAGGCGTCCAAGGTCGAAGACTTCACATAACATGATTCATTCATCGCCCGATTGGTGGGCGTCGTTAACTCGGTCTTCTCTCGGCCTTCGCCTCGGTGGAGTAATTTGTGTAAATCCAAAAGTATGTAAAAGCAACGGTCGAGAAGTCATGGATACAGACCAAGAGACGTCATCGATGAAACAATCTTCCAACACTTCCACAGGCAGGCTCCTCCTTTGTTAGGACCCCTTCTATCATCATGTACATGGACTGGCCCCTTAGACCAGCAAACAGGTCTGGGCCGTTGGGAACCACTGAGACGATATGAACCAGAGACAAGACGACGGGAGAGACATCCGCGTAGGATCACGGCACGAACGGCGGCGGCTCCTCTCTCTTTCTCCTACCTCTAACCTCCAGGTCATCCCATGCTCCTTCTTTTCCCCTGTAATCATTCCTTTGTAATCGCTACTGCTACTATTCATCTTGTGAAGTGAGTAATCGAGAGATATCATAGCAGGTTGCCTAACAGCATCTCCAGCCGTTAGGCGCCCCCAGGGGCTGAAATAGCGCCGCCTGAGGGCCAACCGGCGAAATAATCGGCATGGGGGGCTCGGGTTCCCAGCCGTCACCCCAAGGTCGCCCCCCAGCCGTCGATTTCGGTCCAGTTTCGGCGCAAATTCGGCCCAAATTCGGCCCAGATTCAACACTCTTTCGGCACAAATTCAACAAAATAAATTTTATGTGAAAGTTCATCAAGAAATCAATACAAATCAAATAATTCAACGAAGCAAGCTCATAATTTCAACATAAATTA
The DNA here is from genome assembly GCA_000582825.1 of Hordeum pubiflorum. Lineage (NCBI taxonomy): Eukaryota > Viridiplantae > Streptophyta > Magnoliopsida > Poales > Poaceae > Hordeum > Hordeum pubiflorum. The sequence goes on along the minus strand of CBMN010091587.1, from coordinate 19 downwards.
AAACAAATCGAACTAGGCG
>CBMN010091210.1:0-10304 GCA_000582825.1 Hordeum pubiflorum | reverse complement strand
ACACACACACACACACACATTTATGATTTTTATTTATTTATCTTTGGCCTCTTATTCTAACATACTTAATGAACCGATCATCTCACATATCTCAAACGACCCCCTCCTCAAAAGAATAGAAACTTTTCTTTCATTGACATAGACATTCCCTATCAATTATGGCCCATACGGACTTCTCTTTCTTTAAGCTAAGGACACCTTCAACTCCAAGACGGACCCACAAACCTCCAGCAACTGTTCGGATTGCGCTGTCCGGACCGCAAAGCCATCCAACGTGGTCTTGTACGGTGGTCTGCGACGCGGCCCGGACACGTTTTCTCTCGCAAAACCGGAGACAAACGTGGAGGAAGTTTGCCGGAGTCCGGACTGACCCCAAGCCCGCTTCAAACCGCCTTGGCCCAACAACACCCCCCCCCTCCCGCGCGCGCTTCCCGCCTAGCGCCAGCTGCCCACATTCACACCGCTCCACATTGAAGGCGGCTCAGGGCGGATGCGATCTCTCAATGCCTCCGCCACTGAAGCGATGCGCCGGCCGAGGGCGCCGCCCGCTGCACGCCCGGCTGAACACGCCTCCTCGCCACATTTAAACACCCCCATTAAACCCGTATGGAAGCCGAGAAACTTAGTCCGGCCAGACGTCCGTGAGCGGGCCGACATTAAACGAAACGCCGGTCGAGCTCTCCAGTCGGCCCTCTATTTAAACGTGGCCAGACGTCGGGCAAGAATCGCACCCCTCCTCCCACTCCCCCATCTTCTCCTTCATCATTTTTTCCACTCTTTTGATGGCTTCCGAAGAGTAGTTCTCCAGCATACAAGCCGGCAGGGTGGCCCGCCTGGTTCGCCGAGCCCGCCGGATACGAGCGACGCAGCTCGCTGCTCCACCTCCCCACCTAGCCTGACGGAGCCAGTTGCCGCCCCAAGCCGGCGCGTGGTTCAGCAACTCGCCGCTCCAGGCCAGCTCAATGAGACGTGGCGAGTTTCACCATGCCGGCACAACGGGGAGCACGGTGGCAACCGCGCCTCCCGTATCTACGACCGCGCCTCCCGTGCCTACGACAGTGCCATCCGCCATGGATGCGCGTGTAGCCGCGCCATGTAGGCAGAGAAAGAAGCTGGCTACGCGGACATCGACGAGGTGGCGGTCCGCACGTCCGCGCTCGTCGCCATCATCGTGGAGAAGTAGAACATGGGAGGCCGCCGCTGCTTTGGTCCCAAGATGACCATCGCAGGTGAGTCACTGGCATCCATAACCGGTGTCTCGTCCTCTCTCGTTGGCCACCGTCGTTCTCCTCCCCAAAAAACAAGCACGGATCCGTGTTTCACGAAAGCAGATACAACCCTTCCACTCGGCCTGAAGCACCCTCTTTGCCACTCTGGCGATCGACGTAATCGAAGATAGGGAAAGGGGGAGGAATATACCTCTGGGACTCCCGGTAGTCTGGTGAGCAAACTGCCGGACATGGGGAAGACAAAGGGATCCGCCGCGGCCGGCCGTAGACTAGTGTAGTGTATCCATGTCATGGAGTGGAGCTCCGCGCGACCGTACGTGCACATAGTTTTACCTTTTTAGTTAAAATATATTCAAAATGTCAACGTTTTCGTTCGGTTTTTACGAAATCCGTCATGTTTATATGAAATCCGAGCATGTTTGGATGAATATCGTCCGGTTTGTTTGAATTGTTGTTAAAATGTATGCGGCTAAGGTTGAATGGCGACCTCCCGTATCCGTGTCCGCGGACTGATCCCCGATCTTGTTTACGGAAAGAAATTTACGGGTTGTCATTGAAGATGCCCTAACACAGACATTTGACCTGATCTTGTTAATTCAAAGAATACGTCGTACCTACACTCCACTTGCCATTTTTCTTTTCTTTCAAAAACTCACAAGCCGCGTATGTTTTGTGATAAGAGAAGAAGGGGAGCCATACATCGTTCTAGTCTTCTAGACACGCACTTGGCTAATATGGTATGGTTCTCCGCGCAAGAGCATGTCATGTAAGTGACTGGGTCAGTTACGACCGAGTTAACTCGCTATCTTCTTCTCTCTTTCTTCCCAGTAATAACAACTACATTTTCGGCAACTACTTGTAAACGGAGTATACATAAGCAAGCTTTCGCCGTAACTTTAGCACAATCAAAGCACTGAAGGTCAGTGCTACAGCACAGTGCCACCCCCCTCCCTCCACGCGCACACACACCAAGCACAAAACAAGCTCAGCTGGTTGTGGATCATAGCTAGCTTAGCTTCTGCCACCTTAGACCTCTAGCTAGCTAGGTGGATCGACAAGCGCATCATACTGACCAATGGATTCAAACACCGCCGACGGCTTCGACGTCCATGGGCCGAAGCATATCACCGACCACAACGAGATTGACTGGCATGTTCTATGCGTGGCGCAAGCTCTCCAGTATGTATATGTATCTGTGGCCGATTCAATCATATGTAGGCTGATTTGTCTATGCATCAATGTTACAGGGGCAACGAGGAGCACCGCCGCTGCATTGCCGCCTGCCTCGTCAAAGGTGTTTACGTCCTCGAGAACGACAGAGCGATGGGCAGGGCGGTTAAGATCGCGCCGGCGTGGTGGGAAAGCTTTGGCTTCCGCCTCGAGAATGAGAATGAACTCAGAGAGAAGTCCTCTATCTTCAAAACCACAATCTTCGAGACCATCTACGGTGCCATCTTCAAGTACGTGCCCTGCCCCCGCGCGCGCCCCCACCCGTGCGCTCCACGGTATGTCGTCGCCTTCAGGGGCACCATGCCGAAGCACCCCAACTGGACCGTGGTGATGAAAGACGCGTATCTTGACTTCATGATACTGACCACCAAACTTCACAAACAAACGCGCTCCATTCTAGCGTGCATGGCGGTCAAGAAACTTATGGCCGGCGAAGCCAGCGGAAGCGTCGACGTCTGGCTCGCCGGGCACTCTCTCGGCGCGTCGCTGGCGCTGGAAGCGGGGCGGGCCATGATGAAGAACCGGGGAGTAAACCACCCGACTTTCCTCTTCAATCCACCGCACGTGGCATTGGTAACGGGGATCAACTTTCTGCACCCGCCGGACGTGGCCAAGAGGTACCTGCACTTCATGAGTTACTTCTTGAAGACCGGTGCGGGAGCGGTCTTGGATTCCCACCGGGTCGACATGGAGAAGCTGTTCGAGCTGCTTTCCCCATGGGTGCCGAATCTATACCTGCACGAGAAAGACTGGATCTGCCAGGGCTTCATCGACTACTTCGAGCTGCGGCAGCGGTTCGTGGACCACTTTTCCTATGTTGGAAGCTCGTCCATGACATTGTCGTACCGTGACATGCTCTGGCACCTGCTTGGCAAGGACAAGGAGCGGCCGCACCTCATGCCGTCGGCGATGCTGTGGAAGACCGCGCAAAGCAGTCTCGATCCGCACGGGCTGCATCAGTGGTGGAAACCAAACGCCGAGCTCGGCTTGGGCGCCGGCACGCGTTATAGCTACCCTGTACCTCAAGCACAAACAACTTCTACTTCTATGCCGGCTTAGCTGTTGCTCCTTATCCAAGTCTGTTTATCTCTTAATTTTTTTCGAATAAATGAAGTTCATCGTCGTAACGTTTTCTTGTTTTGTTTTTTGAGGGGGTCGTTTTCTTGTTATTAAACCACATGAACCTGATGATACCATGCACCAGTTTACCAATTTTATGTTGTCTTGTAAAACGTTTGATTTGTAAATATGTTCTTGTAGCTTGTAACAAAAATTTGGAACAAGAATGAAAACAATTGTTGATGGTCAATGCATGGTTTATTTCCCGATTTCCATGCTTACGAACAAAATTCTAGAACAAGAATGAAAACAATTGTGGATAAACAATCCATGTTCGATTAAAAGAAGAAATCATGTTTATCTGTATACCAATAGAAATATGACCATGAAAACGTTCATAAAAAATAATTGGAATGTTTTTATTTTATTTTTATTTTCGGCAAACTTATTAGGGTGTGGCTAGCGGTTAGGTGACTGATTTTATAAATTGGGTCAGTCATTTTTTTTTGCTCCGCGACAATAATCTATATCTATACCTTTTTTTAGAGGTAAACCAACATTTATTAATTAGGGGTACGGTTTACAGGGATAACAAAAGGGTCATGGGGTGAACCCAGCCACAGGTGGCGCCCGTCATCTACGCTAGAAGCAAATTTAACTAAATTATGAGCATTTGGTAAAATTATGAGCAGCTAGTCCTATCTCCTTGCCGATGGCACTGTATCTTTGACTACCGCTTCACAGTCACATGCAATAACAACTTGATCCAAAGATAGATCAAGCGCTAGGGCCATAGCTTCTCGGCATGAGAGTGCTTCAAGAGTTGGTGGATCCGTAACTCCAGAGAAAACCATTGCTGAAGAACCCAAGAATTGTCCCTCAAGTTGCAAAATATTACCCACCAATGCCACCTATAAGTGATAAAAACGTTTAACACAGAAAAATTTCGGACTGGGCCGGCTCATGTAGTAGGAATCTATACTGCGCTCTAAGCACTAGAAGAAGACACAACGCACCTGTTTGGGCTGGCCCATGTATGAGCGACCTGTTTTTTAAATTTCGTTTTCTATTTTTCGTTTTTCTTTTTATTCATTGTTTTTCTACTTTAAATAATTTGGGAATTAACAAAATGAGAATTTTGAAATAAAATTTATTAATTCATAAATGTTTGTGGATTCAGAAAATGTTAGCGGTTTTAAAAAAATGTTCGTATATTTATGAAATGTTCATAATGTTTTCTAAAAAAATCAGAAAATCAAAAAAGTTCATGAGTTTTTTAAAATTTCAAGCATTAATAAATGATAATCAAATTGAACAAAATTTCCCCAATTCAAAAAATGTTAATGACTTGAAAATTTTCCTAAAAATTCAGAAAATGTTCATAAATTAAAAAATAGTTTAGTGATTCATAAAATGTTCATTGATTCAAAGAAGATCATGCATTTCAGAAAAACAAATCATCAATTTCGCTAATTGTTCCACCAAATTCGAAAAATATGTTCGTTGACTCTAGATATGTTCGCCGATTCAAGATTGTTTTTTTAATGTTCATTTAAAAAAATGCAAATAGTATAAAATGTTCATGAATTCAAAAAATGTTCCTGATTTAGAAAAAATTCATGAATTTGAAAGTTCATGAGTATATAGAAATGTTCATGATTTCCAAAAATGGATCACGATTTCTAGAAAATGAGAGTGATAATGTATCTCGGTGATTCAGAAAAATGTGATCATGACCATTGGATATTATGAATTTTTTTCTCCCGTTGCAACGCACGGGCCGTTTTGCTAGTAAGACTAAACAGAGGAAACAAAACAATAGTCCGTGATTAATAACCTGAAAGAAACACCAAGTGCAAGCACCGGCGTCTGAAGATGCTAAAGCGCAACTGCATAAGCGCCTACTGAGATTACTGAACCCCACACGTTCCATACCTCAAGTGCAACAGGCCAAAGTGTCCCTTATGTAATCTCAGAATGCGTAGAAACATGCGAACCAATTTTTGGTTGGATGGTTTGGAGGATAATGTTATTCCATGTCCATCACCCATCAGGGTTCAAGTCTTGGTGCTTGCATTTTCCTGAATTTATTTTAGGATTTTCGGTGATGCACGTTCAGTGGAAAGAGAGACGTTCCCGTCGACTACAAGGTGTCTATGATAACTTCGTAATCGCAAGATGATATGTCGACTCAGCCGCTCGGAGGTGCTCATAGGGAACTGAAACATGACAATACCAACATACTATTTCAATAAAAGTAAAGGCAAGTGGCCCGTCCAAATACATTAACACCGTCGAATCAAATTTGACTCCACTCTGCAGTAGGTACCATATACTTCAGCAACAATACGGTCTAGCAAATGAGGATGAGGCATAACATAATTATTATACAAAGTATGTGTATATATACAAAGCTAGACTGCAATTAATCTTCGGATGATGATGATGATCAAAGGCGTACACAGGCCTATAATATGTTTAGTTTTCTATAAAAAATAAAATAAAATAAAAAGTAAAACAAAATAAAAAAGTTTTCTTGCAAAGAATGAATTGCTGGCATTTTGGTATTACAATTTAAGAAGAAATAAAATGAAAAATAAAATAAAACAAATACTAACAAAATTTGAAAAGAATTTACACAGAAATTGTGACCTTTCATAATACAAGAATAAGCATATAACAGTGGAAATTCGCAAAAAAGAAGTTGCCTAAGAATGAATGAATTAGGGGCAATCATATTACCCTTCAAAGAATAAGATAAAATAAAATAAAATAAAAATAAAGTCACAATAATGAAGTTTCCTAAGGAAGGATGAACAAGTGGCATTGGTATTGTCCTTTTAAAAGAAAGAAATAAAGAAGAAGAAAATAAATAATGAAAAATTCTTCACACAATTTACCCAGACTTTGGGCCTTCTTATAATATGCAAAAACAAGCATATAATATGCAAGAACAAACAAAATAAAAAATAATGAAGTTTTCTAAAAAGAATGAATTAGTGACATATCCTTTAAGGATAAATAAAATGAAAAGATAAATTAAATAATGAATTTTTTTGGATATATTCTGTACAGAAATTGCGCTTTTCAATGCTATTCAACATTATTCATATAATAGTGAAACATTCAAAAGGAAGTGCCAAATAGGCAAATAATGATGAATTAGTGACATTGGTATTACCCTTCAACAAGAAAGAAAATTAAATAAACTGATAGAAAATCAAAATAATGAAGTATTCTAAGAGAAAATAAATTATTTGCAATGGTATTACCCTTAAACAAGGAAGAAAATGAAATAAAACTAAAACTAAATCACATAACAAAGTATCTAAGAAAGATAGAATTTTTGGCAATGACATTACCCTTTAAGAAGAAAGAAAATGAAATAAAAACTAAATCTAAATCAATTCTAAAACAAAACAAAAACAAAAATGAAGTTTTTCTAAGAAGAAGGTTGCATTGGTATTACACTTAAAGAAGAAAGAAAATATAAAAAATGACAATACTTGCACATAATTTGTAGAGGAATTATGCTTATGCATAATATGCCAGAACAAGCATATACTCCGCCATAAATGAAGTATCCGCGAAAGAAAGAACTAGTGGCATTGTTATTACCCTTAGAGAAGATGGAAAATAAAAAATCAAACAAATGATAAAAAACTGAACACAATTTGTAGAAAAATGGTTTGTGTAAATGCAAAAAATAAATACATAATAGTGTAAATTTCACACTCTAATATAATTGACACACATATTGTATTATACATACATATACACTAACGTATATTTAACCTTTACACATACATATAGAAAAACGACTCAACAGAAAAATAGAAACAAACACGCATAAAAACAAAAAATTATCAGGACCCGATTTTCTTAAGACGGCTGTCATATAGGAAAAGCACCATAAAAATTCTCTTTAAATTTAAAAATACCTGACAAACATGCCGATTAATATTCTCCGCGCCTGTCATCCGTCTAGTGATTAATAGTCATGCTAATTAAGCAAGCTTGTATTCCCTCCGTTCCTAAATATGAGTTTTTTTTAAGATTGCAATATGAACTTACATATGCAGGAAAATGAGCGAATCTACATTTTAAAATACGTCCATATACATCTGTATATAGTTTCTATTGAAATTTTTAAAAAAACTTATATTTAGAAACGAAGGAAGTATACATCAACTGCATGTTGCATGCACGCTGCAGTGCTTATCACATGCATGAAGCGGTGGGGAAAAAACGTCTGACCCAGGCGAGTGAAAAGCAGCTAAAGCAAACTTTTCATTACATTCGTCATTACAAAGTTCAACTGCCATAGTGTGTAGAAATGCAGCTCCATGGAGCTCCATGGCTGACCCCGCATCCCCCAACCAGCCCTTCCCGGCAGAGACCACCCCAGCCCGCCACCCCGTGTCCTACCGCGCTCTTTGGCGTCACCGGAAATTTCGGGCATGAGGCGTGGGGTTCTCTCGTGTGTGCTCCCCCTGCAAGCATGTAGCGATCGCCACTCCGGCACCGCCATCCTTCGCATGTTCCCTCGGCTCTGGGGCGCCGTCCTCGCTGATGGTGGAGGTGGACTTCGTTGCGCGGTGTGGTGTCTGGTCGCGGCGGTGGGCGTGTCGTCGCAGACGCACGGTCACGGTCGTGGTCGTGGGCGCTCGTGCAAGCCTGATCTAGGAAGTTATGGCCGTTGCCGGTGCGGACGGTGGTGGTGTGGTGGAGGGAGACTCGGCCCCTCTGTTGCACGTCCTTGAGACGCCCCTTGCAGTGTTTCTCCGTCCTTGTGTCAGTTGGTGCTTCGGCCAGCTAGCAGCGGGAGTTCCTATTCGGTGCGTAGATCGCTATCTAACGACCTAACGCATACCCCCTGCGGGCCTGACCACATTATGGGCCAGCTCAGTATGGTTTTTTTACATCCAATTTTAGGAAGGTTCAACAACCTTCCTTGAACCGGTTCGCCTTTTCTTTCTTTTACATGTCTTTTTTTTTTTGCTTTTCCCATTCTTTTTTCAAGTTAGTTTTCATTTCTTTTTCCTTTTTTCATTTTCATTTCTTTATTTACTTTATTTCTTTTTCTTTTCAAGTTTTGCGAACATCTTTTATAACTTTTAAACTTTTTTGTCATCATGAATATTTTTTCAAATTGTGAATATTTTCTGAATTTGTGAACATTTTTTATGAAACCGTGAATGTTTTTCAAATTTGCGAATATTATTTTGGTTCTGCAATATTATTTTGAAATTGTGAACATTCTTTTTGCATCACGAACATTTTTGAATCGGTGATTTTTTTGGATCATCGATGTTTTTTTCGATCATCGATGAATCTTTTTTTCAATCAACGAACATTTTTTGAATCAATGAACATTTCTTATTTAACAAACATTTTTTTGAAATGCATGAATAATTTGAATCAGTGGACATTTTGATACGATGAACATTTGTTTGAAATGCATGAATAGTTTGAATCAGCAAACACTTTCTGATACGATGAACATTTGTTGGAGTCCGCACTCCATCAAAGAGACTAAGACACCCGTGGCCATATCGCCTGGTTTCTCCAAAAAAAAATCTATTCTTTATGATACAATAATCACAGGTATAATCATATTGATGATAAATTCTCTCTGACAGGAGAAGATTTTCACACTGCACAGATGCCCACGGGGCAGTCTGCTGTCACCCAGCTGCGTTACACACCAGCTGCGGAAGGTGATGTTTTTTCTAACTAAACATAATAGTGTCATTTATGTGTGAACAACTGGCATTGTAGAGACAACGGTGATGTAGGCATACCTGTTGATGTGATGATGTCCAATCAGACTCCATATCATGGTCCAGATTCATTAAAAACACCCCGCAGTGCTGTTTCTAACAAGGAAAATGCCAATAATATTGACCCTGGCATTGAGTCTTCCCAGTTACGAGCACCAGTTCAAGCCTACAGATGCAGCTTGTGAAATATTGGAACAGGCCGTTGCTGCTGTTCAAGCAGGAGTATGTGCACACATATTTGTAGGCCAGTGCTATCCTGAGATTGACTTGCAGTTAAATGCTATCCTGAGATTGACTAAACTTCAGTACATTACTTCCATTCTGACTTGAAGATGTTGTCAAACGCCAAAGTGCTCTGCAGACGTTGAACCCCTTTCATTTTTGTTCATGTAAACTTTTTTTCAAAATGGCAGTGGATGTTGAGTAATCTATGTTAGCAATGTGATATATTTGTAATGAAAACTGGAAGAATTTATGAGTGAAATGTACTGAAGTTAAAAGGCGTTACTACAACCATCTTGAACATACGTCGTTTCCGGATCTTCAGCACACGAGCTCACATGCCTTCTTTTTTCAGAAAATCAAAATAATATAACATAGAGTATTCAAAAAAGAATAATTGGCTTGTAGATACTAGAATGAATGATGTAACAGGCTAACATGCTGGATAACCATAGTGGGTGAGAATACCTCTTCAAACATACATCAAACCATTTGAAGATAATGGCTTGTATTCCGATTCCAGCTTTTATTTTTAACGCACCAAGTAAATATGCTCAAGCAATATTTATCTGAAAAAAAATCTTTGTCCCTGCTGTATGTAAAGCCATTATGGATGCTAGACCTATCATCGCAACTACAGATCAAAAGAGAGAGGCGTGAGAAACCGTATCAGGTAAGGTAAGGAAGGGAACCAAGTCTAGCACCGTGCCAAATCGAAACGAGAGAGAGGGAGAGGGAGAGGGAGGAGAAGTGAGACCTGCATCGAGTTGAGTTGGTGATG
>CBMN010090983.1:0-12240 GCA_000582825.1 Hordeum pubiflorum | reverse complement strand
GAAAACCCCGGATCAAGAGATCGGGGAAAAGACTCGCTAGGGCAGCCGGTCAACACGACCGGCGGACGAAACCTAGGTACGGACGGCACGACCCCGGCGGCGGTCATGGAGGCCGACCGCCCCGGGGGCGGCGTGCGGTGCGGAAGCGGTGGCGGCGGCTAGGTCTAGGAACTTNCGGCAGATACCATGTTGGAAGGGAAGAGAGGGATTTGGTGGAATAGTTGTTGTATTGCTTGAGCCTCGTGGGTATATATATAGGAGTACATGATCAACTTGAAATACAAGACAAGTCAGAATATTTCCTAGTCTATGTTTTGTTTCCTAACTAATCACGATACTCAACACTTTCCATATATTGTATGTTGTCATCCTCGCACCACGCGATTGTACTCTACACTTTAGTTGATGCGTAATAAAGCAACGAAAAGGACATGCACAACGCTGCACCTCGCAGATTTACCCCAAAAGCTAGGTTGTCCACGCATCAGCTGGACACGCTCTAGCTCTCGAACTTCCAAAAGACCAGATGGTATGGCAGAGGGTAGGCCTTTTCTTTTTGTCGACTAGAGACGTTTTTGATGGCTTAGTTAATTTCATGAAATAAATGTGTATGCGTATATTTGGACATCTGCATTGGTAACGTGTTCATTCGTGAGTTTGGCATGCGCACGGTTCTTTGGGTGGACCAGTGGTGTTGCTATTGCGTCGGTCATATGATCTTCTGTTGTTCCTTTTCCGCTTTAGTACCTCCGCACGAATATACGTCGAACAAAATGTATAAAACAGAAGTGCTTAAATCTAAGTTAATTAGCCTGCATGCTTGTACTCCAGACTTAACTAATCACACGATCATCACCATGCATAGAAGGGTCGAATCGATCGATCAGTGGATCGACGCACTGCCAGCTTTGAGCGGTGTCCACGATCGATCGTCATCGGCTTCCATTGTTTATGCATGCACTTGCTTGGGAGCGGGAGATCAGCTCATATGCCATAATTATTGTTGCCCACGGAGCTGACAGCACATGACACATGCGATCGCTTAGCTTCATGTTAGCTGTAAAACTCAACTCATCTCGATCGTATAGCTGTGATGTCCTCTCTTTTCACAGCATTCAAGCATAAAATAAGAAATAAAATGTTTACGTCCTAGCTCGTAGTACATTTAGTTACTTTACTGGACCACTCTTCGATTAAAAATTTAACATTATCAGGCTCTCCCCGGTTGATGATCCTAGGCAGTAGCACTAACGTATTCAGCATTCATCTCACGCTGTACACTATGATTAGTCTCACGGCTCTCAATCGGTAACAGTTTCCAGGAGCACCAAATCAAGTCTAATGTTTTGAACCTAACGCTATTTGTTGCTGCAATGTTCGTAGCTAGCTAGCGTCCACGCACATCATGGCGCTCTTGGACACGATTTGGTCATTTGGACATCATCATCATCCTTATTAACCTCTGGCACGTCAGTCTACTCAAAGAAGCGGCATTCATTCATCTCCAATGGTTTCTTTCTTTGCCTCTAAAGTCAATAGTGTCTTCACTACTTGTGTCGCACCAGCTAGGACAAAGATCACACCAAGTAGCTACTAGTACCACTTCATTATGAGGTGGAAAATGTTAACTAAATTCTAAATATACTGACGTGGCACCACACCTTGACATACACGATCGGCCTTTCTTTTACACGTAGCTCTAGGTGGCTGCGCCCCTTTCGACTGCAGATCTATTGATCATCTACCAAGAAGATATGCACCACTCGATCTATAGGGATCATGTCACGGACTTCAATGGCGGCATTCGAGCGCACATTCTTCGGCTCAAGTTGTATTGTCTTTACGCCACCATCGAGTGCGCCGTAGAAAACCGAGATATATGGATCTCCCTGATCTCTGTGCTTTTGCAATCCCCATAAATAAGTAATAATCCGTGTTTGCTAATCGTGAGGCCTCTTGGAAAAAAATAAAGTGTCAATCGACTTGTAGTTTGTCCGACACCGAAGGTGTGGGCAACGCGAGCGCCGCTACAAGCGTCGACTCCGTTGAGTAAGGGAGAGGACCATGCCAGTGAAGGGACCGTGCTGCAACCGATAGCGATTGCGGTGGCCCAATTGAAAGCGAGAAAGCAGGTTGACTGGCGGGGATGCGAGGGATGTCGACACCAGAACCTTAGGTCGTGGGGTTTATAAGGATGGCCTGGGGCCGCGGCAAGCATGCTAGTGGGGGAGGTTTAGGGTAAGGCGGGGTGGTGATGCGGCGTGCGGCAGCGGGATGGAGGCACGCGGATGGGATTGAGGTTGAAGACGATCATCCAGTCGTTCAACCTGGATCCAACGGCCGAAATCACGGTTACATGATTTGAATAAGGGTATGCAATGGAGGACGATGTTGATTAATAATTCCTGGATGATATAGTTTGTGTAGAAAGATAAGAAATGTGATTAGAAGAGAAATGATGAGATTTGCACGAATCAAGAAGCAAATCGAATGGTAAAAAAACTGGCTGGTTTTATTAGATAAAATGTTTTAGTCATGTTCCTAGCTATTCCAAAACCAAATACAAATATCCTAAAAAACAAATAAAATACAGTAGTGATAGATTCTAGCCCAGCATTTATTTTTGCACCAATCTGGACCAACGGTAGGCTAGTGGTACTAGGATACAAGGCTGGCACTATAGAACGTGCAGGGACGTGACGCGATGTACACATGTACTGATCAGGTCGTTGCATGCATGCGCGTGACTGAGCGCGATGGCCCCCTCTTTACAACTCAAAAGGTACGCTTGCCCTCGTGGCCTTGCCAGCCCTCTCGCTTGGCCTTTCTCTCCATACATTTCAAAGAAAACTAAACTCGTAAACACAACAGTTTGGACCATAGCCTCCGTGCATGCGTGGCCACCACCCTAATTTCGATATAGCGATCACCGTACGCAACTTGCTTGCTTGCCTCTACAGTACGTACTACTATAGTTTTGCAATAGTATATCGGCGCAGATTCCCAACCAAGATCAGAATGATGCAGATCAGTGTTTTGATTCCTTGGTTTCATTTTACTTTTGTGCGTGACGCGAAAGGGCGGCTTGCTTTTGCATCCCAGCTGTGAATCTTGTGACCGTTTTGCCCCTGAGAGCCACTATATAAGCCCCGCTAGCGCAGCACATTGCTTCACACAACACAGCTGATCGCATACTCTGATCTGATCAGTCGCGCCAAACCGAGCTCTACCATCAGCTCGTCGGAGTTCGGACCGGCCGACTCAGAAGTCGTCACGAATGGCCGCCGTCCAGGTAGAAATCTACACTGCCCAATATGCATTATTGCTTCGTTGCGTTTCAGTCATGTATCTTTTGACCTGCTGCCACGGTGCCATGCCACCTCGATCTCTGGCACCAGCAACCCGATCACACGTACGCTGCGTACTGGTACTTTCTGACATGATGACGTGCATCAATGTAAACGCAGGTCCAAGCCGCAACCCACGCCATGCCCGTCGAGGAGGCTCCGGCGCCGGCGGTGGTGGAGGCTGTCGAGCCGGCCGTCGTCGTTGCCGAGGAGACTACCGTGGCGGTGGAGGTCGTCGAGCCGGCCGTCGTCGCGGTCGAGGAGACTACGGTGGCAGCGGTGGAGATTGTCGAGCCGGCCGTCGCCACAGTCGAGGTGACAACGGCTGAGGCCATCGAGCCGGCCGTTGCCGCTGCCCAAGAGGCCGTGAAGGAGGAAGCTGCTGCACCGGCCGTGACCGAGCTGGCGAAAGAGCCGGAGGCAGCTCCAGCGGAGACCAAGGAGGCCGAGACAGAGGTTGTCCAGCCGGCCGCCGCCGCTGAGGAGGCCTCTGCCACGCCGGCAGTGACCGAGACCAAAGAGCCGGAAGCTGCCCCTGCCGAGGGAACAGAGACCGAAGTGGTGGAGCGTGAGGCAGCACCGGCTGAGGCCGAGACCAAGGAACCCGAGCAAGAAGCTGCTCCGGCCGAGATCGAGACCGAGACCAAAGAGGCAGAGCCAGCCGCTGCCGAGGCCGAGGCCAAAGAGCCGGTGGCAGAGGAGGAGGCCGCTGTGGCAGTGCAGGAGAAAGCAGCTACCACCGAGGCACCTGTGGAGGCTGCCGTCGCCGTCGAGGCAGCTGCGGAAGAGACGGAAGCACCAGCTGCTGCTGCCCACGTCGAGGCCAGAGAGCCGGTGGCAGAGGCACCGGTCCAGGAGGAGGCCGCACCGGCTGAGGCACCTGTGGATGCACCCGCGGCCACCGAGGCGGTGCCGGCAGAGGCACCATCCGCCGCCGAAGCCGACAAGGCCACCGAGTGAGTTGATGCGCGCGGGTGCGATCGTGCTTCGTCAGCTAGCCTTTGCCTTGCCTGGCTTCCGTGCGCGTGGCGTGGCATGCCATGGCACGGTACCTAGTTCGTTTGTTATTGGATCCGTATGTGTGGGCGTATTTCGTGAGTGGTCGTCGTCGTCGTCTGGGTGCGCATTGTACGTGATGTAGGTGCGTACAAAGTCTAGCTAGCGGTCGTATGTGTGTCGTTCAATAATGTGTCTGTGGCGTTCCGGGTCCCAGTGTCAGTGATGTCATGGCGTCACTGGCTTTGGAGCCCTATTTTCGTCTCTTTTTCCTTGGTATTTGCGTTGGTTAATATGTGGCTATTGTATTTGTGTACTGTGTTGGTACTAAAGAAAGCGTGTTTTGTGTAATCATGGTGTTTATGATCCGGGATGCTTAATTTTAAATAACAAACTAAGAGCATCTACAGCGGCAAATCGACCTCTCAAATGCCCGCGAACGCGATTGGGCGCGTCCGTGGACATGTTACCTATCAATTTTTTTTACTTTCACAGCCATGTTCCTCATTTTATCCCTATACATCCGGTCACATGCATGCAATTGGTGGAGATAAAGTGAGAAATAATAAGTAAAGAGAGAATGTGGGCCCGTGGCGAATGCTAGACCACTGACACTCCTAATACTCATCTCATATATAAGATGAATATAAGGGGTACTCAAACGCGCGTTTAAGTCGCCCGTCTGGGTCGCAAATTCGTGACCGGTCAATAACCGACGACCTGTTCGGACGTTTATGACTGATATGAGAGGTTTGGTTGTAGATGCTCTAGCCATAGCGTCTATTTTCAAGGATTGGGTTCCACTATCAACAATAACGAAAGTCAGAATATATGTTCGCCACAATGCAGTCATATCTGACTTTTGTTTGGCAGATTACCAGTTGAACGTTTGAACCAGTAAAAGTTACGAGGTTTGGAACTCAGCCCCATAGCTTGTCCTTTATGTAGGCAAATGTCGCCTTCAAATGGCCGATGTAGGTAGGGAGGCCAAGATAACGTTCATCTCACGCCTTACTTTGGATACCCAACTCCCCTTTAACCACATCCTTCCTCGCTATGCTAAGAGCATCTACAGCCGGAACTAGCTAATTTGGTCTCTCAAATGTTCGCGGACGTTTCCGGTCAGTGACCGGGCATGTACGTTCTGACCCTTCATATTTTATTCAAAACAATTGTCGAGGGAACGAGCCTGACAATAGTATTGGGGGAGGGTACGTATGAGGGCGGAGCCTAGCTACGACACAGGTGTATCACGAGGATTTAGCGAGTTCAGGCCCCTCTCAGAGAGGTAAAGACCCTACATCTCGTGCCCGGGGGCTTGTGTTTTATTTGGGGGTGTATGATTACAATGGATGCTGAACCCTTGTCACAGAGCTTGGGGGCTTATATAGAGTGCGTCAGGACCCGTCGTGCGTCATTAGAAGGGTAATTAATGCGAGTAACTATGGGAGTTACTAGAAATGGCAGCCCTAACTACAGCCGTTACAGGTAATGGTAGCCGTTACAGGTAACGGTAGCCGTTACAGGTAACGGTAGCCATGACTGCACTTCATGTGTGGCGTTAAGTCCCTCGGCCGTTGAAGCTCCCACGTCGTACACCCCTCTTCTCTGTCCGAGTCCTGGTGACTGGCCGACTGACTGGAAGGCGTCCGAGTGACTCAATGGATTCGAGTGGACTCGGTGTATGCATCCGAATGCCTCTGTAGTCCTGAGATCTTAATGACCATGTGGGACCCCAGGTGGGCCCCGAATGTCTGGTCCATGACCCTACCACCAGTAGGTGACCCATCATTAGCTCCCTAATCGGTTGAGGTTTAATTGGTCGAGTGGACGGCACTTCGAAGTGTCGCCAGCGCCTCGGGGGTGCCTGGAAAGTAGCTCAAGGCTTCTTTCACTCGACTCCAAGGTGAAGCCACAATGGATTCAGGATTGTAGGTATTCGAATGATCTGATTAGTTTGACAGTTGTATGTAATCGGATGTTACTCGGTTGTCTCTCGAGAGAGACAGCCCAGCGACTCTTATGTGAGCTTGTCGGGAACTCCGAGTGATCACGTAAGAGTGAGGGGTGACCCTCCTTGTGTCCCCGGGTAACTCCTTTGGTCAAGATCGTGAGCATCCGAGTGAGCAGAGACTCGCGGGGAGTATTCGGCGGACTGAAAAGCGTTGTTTTGGGTAAGTGGACGCGGAGACCACTCAAGCCAATTAGCTGCAAAAATTCTGCGAATTTGAAACGTGAGTGACGCGCGCGCGTGCGTGGGAGCGGTTGCGCCGCAATAGTGGAGAAAGTGGGTGTGGCGCCTCAGTTACTGCACCGAGAATTTCGCCACGTGCCTCAGAGGCGCTGTCCGCGAGATCTTGCGGATCTCTGCCACGTGCGCTGATTAACGGCTGAAGATATGCCTGTCTGGGGTATAAGAGGGGTGGGCGGAGAGAGAGATGAGTATCAGATCTCATTTTCCCCCGTCGACTCCTCCGCCCTTCCGCCACTCAGCCGAATCCTTTCGCCCAACTCCCTCCAACGGCCTGCCTCCCAGCGTCAGCCCGACTACGGAAGATGACGAAGGCTGAGCGGGCAAATAAGAGCTCGACGGCGAAGGCTAAGCGGGCAAATAAGAGCTCGCACGGGTCCTCCTCGAGCGCTGGCGCGGCCGACGGGGCGGATCCAGGGCGACTGGCTGGTGTCGCGAGTCAACAAAGGCCGCCTGCAGGAGCTAGAGATCCAAGGGCTCATGGCCACCGGGAGCTGGCGCCTGTCGGAGGCGGGTGAACTCGAGCCGTCGCCACAGGGGGACGAGCGAGTCCTCCTACTGACTCACATCGAGCGAGGTTTCTCTCTGCCCCCGCATACACAACTCCACCATCTTCCCCCCAATGACATTTCTTATTTGGCCGCCTTTGTCTCCCTCTGTGAAAACTTTATCGGTTGTCCTCCCCATTGGGGGCTTTTCAAACATCTCTTTACCTGTCGAGCCATGACTGTGAAGAAATCCTCCCCGAAAGGGGAGAAAACCAACATAGTTCAGTTGTGCGGCGGTTTAGGCATACAGCTTAGGGGAGGGTAGTTTCCCACAGATGTCGTTCCTCAACTCAGTGAAAGGCTGGCAGGATTCTTGGTTTTACGGCAAGGACGTTCCAGTCGCCGCTGGTCAGTTGGGCCTCCAGCCGTACTCGGCGGAATGAGTGCGATCGCTTCCGTCCCTGACCGTGTCCAAGGAGGAGAGGACGGATGTAGATATTCTGGTGATTGCGGTGGTCGCCCTAGTGAGGAAGGGCATCAATGGGATGGACGTGTTGGAGGTCTTCTTCCAGCGGAGGATCCAGCCCCTGCAGGTGAGGGCCCATACTATGTGGATGTACGAGGGGCCGAGTGACCCTACGAGAACACACCTGGAGGAGCTTAACGTGAAGGTGTTGGAGGCGAAGCTCATGGCCGTCACTCCGGAGCGGGACAACCCTAGGGGAACCCGGCTGGTGGCCCCCTTCTCCAAGGAAAACCTGCCGATTAAGGTAATCTTGCATTTGTCTTGTCCGAGTGATTTCTGTACTGCTTGACTATTCTTTTACTTGGGTGTTTGCTGTCTTTTCACTCGGTAGAGTTTCACGGAGATGATAATTGTAGTGCCGGTAGTGAACCGCGCACCTGTTTATGTGGAGAGCGACGCCGAGCATCAGGATGGCTCGAGAGGAGAGGATGATGACGACGATACTGACGACGAGACTGAGGGGGACGACGACGACCCTAAGGAGGGAGATGAGGCGGAGTCCTCTCCGTCGGAGGGTATCCCGACTGAGACCCGCTCCAAAACGTGCCAAGACCCAGGGGCCCGTACCGGCGGTGCCAAGGGGCTGAGTGCCTCTAAGCCAACCGCGCCGACCCTTCCGACCCGCAACTCGAGGCGAGGAGAAGCGAGTTTGTCGAGTCGCCTGAGAAGGCGACCAAGCATCCCAAGATCCCGACAGCCAAACCTCGGAAGGCAGCCTTGCCACGGATCAATGTGAACGTGCTCGTGGCGTCAACCTGAGCGTCTTTGTTACATGCCTTTTCCTTTCTGACTGATACTTTTGTCTGGATGATTTGATCTCCCAAATGACTTTTTGTTGCAGTGCCGACACTTCGACCGCCTCACTCGACCCTAAGTCTCCGGAGAAGGGCCAAGCGGAAGCTGATGCCACGTCTTCCAAAGGTAATCTTTGCACTCAACTTAATTTCATTTGACCGTAACATTTCTCCCAAGTTTTTGACGTCCGAGTGACATGTCGCTTCAATTTGTTGATCATGATCTTTTGCAGGACCACGTGAGGTGATTGAGCTCGACGGGGACGACACGGCCGTCCTTCCAAACCCTCCAGTCGATAGGGACGTCGTGATCCAGGACGCCTTCCCTTCCCGAGTGATGAGGGTCTCTGCAGCCAAGACTCCAGCCCTGACCGTTGATCAGGGGGACACTCCGAGGGCCAGAGCTGCGCTCGGAGCTGCCGCGACTGCCCCTTCATCGGTCTTTGCTGCCGCCAACATCTTCACACTACACCATGTCCAGAGGATCAGGTGGGCGCGAGCAAGGAAGCTCGGATCTAGATGGAGCTAATGAATGGCCGATTGAAGTTGGCGTACGACGCCAGCAAGGCTTTCAAGAAGAACGTCCGAGTAAGTACCCTCGTAAGTACCAACTTGAGCCGGGAAGTATGACTTGCATGTAGTGTAGTTTTTTTGGTCCCGAGTGGGTTTGCGTGGGGGCACACCCATTGGGTGTTCTCCAGGTCCAGTGAGGGCGCGCTGAGCGTACCCACTGGGTGTAGTCCCCGAGACTGCCGTCGACTATGACAGTCGACGGGAGTCTTAGAGTGTTTCAATAGTCTGTTGCGGAAAGCTTGCTGTCTGCGAGCACTCGGTGGGCTCGTGAATGGATGTTTCACCTGTATGGATCGAAATCCTTTCGTCTAGAGGGTGGTGTGGTCGCGTGGCCGAGTGGTGTTCCGTTCTACTGGAACTTGCTCTTGTATCTGATCCCACATTACCTTCCAGTGAGGGGGGGGGCGGTGGGGTCGTGTGGCCGAGTGGTGTCCCAGTCTGCTGGAACTTGCTCTTGTATCTGATCCCACATTACCTTCCAGTGGGGGGGCGCTGAGCGCACCCACTAGGTGTAGTCCCCGAGACTACCGTCGACTATGGCAGTCGGTGGGAGTCTTAGAGTCATTTATCTTTGTTTCATTCGACTGTTTGAATGATTTTTCTTATCGAATCCGATTGACATTATTTGTCTCTCTTTGTTTCTCGTTGGCAGAGCGTTTGCAAGCTCGGAGCTCGATACAATGCCATGGAGAAGGAGGTGCAGGACCTCGGGATCAGCCTGGAGGCCGAGAAGGCCAAGAGCACGTGTCTGGAACAAGAGAAGCGCTCACTCGGAGGTAAGAAAATCTCGTCCGACTGTCCCTTGGATCACGTTTTTTCCCCAGTCCAACTGAACTTGCTTCGCCAGATGTTCGTAGCGAAAATATTCAAATTGTTCAGAGGCTCAGGACTTCTATTTCTTTAGAAACTATAAAGGAGGCCCTCGAGAAGAAGGATACGGAGCTGGCGTCAGCGTGGAAGGAGGCCAATTCCAAGACCAAGGCAGCCGAGGAGAAGCTGAAGTCAGTCGAGAAGCTAGGGGAGGAAAACAAGAGCCTGAAGGTCGTAGCAGAGAGGTCCATGGAGAAGCTCGCTGATCTGAAGAAGCATTACGCTGAGTGGAAATCCAAGTACAAGCTGCTCTCCACCAAGAATCTTGAACTGGAGCAGTACGTTGAGGAGTTCGGCGGCGAAATGAGCGAGAAACGCAAAGGTAATCTGCCTATCCGAGTGATTTCTTCTTGGCCTTCGGTGTCTCGCTTGTTTTTTTACTTTCTTCATTCCTTCGCGACCAGAATTCTACAACAAGGTCGGATCCGAGACTGAGAGTATCGAAAAGGAACTAGACCCGTCCCGGCAACTCCTGAAGGATTGCTCGGCCTCGGTCGTTCTTAGGTTGGAGGAATGCATCGAGCACGTGCTGAGCTACCTCAACCGGCTCCGTGAAGTCGTCAAGAAGATTGACCAAGATCTCATCCCCGACGAGGAGGTTCCGACTGGCTTGGAGTCTATCATGGACCGAGTGTGGGCGGTTCCGAGCCAAGTGCAGGGATTGAAGAAGTCAACGGCCCGGTGCGGAGCCGATGTCGCCCTTTCCCTCGTCTGAATCCAATGCAATGGCGTGGAGGAGTAGAAGCTGAAATCGCTCAAGGTTGTCAACAGAAAGCATGCCAAGTTCAAAGACTTCATGGAGACGTTCCTAGAGGCTGCCACTCGGATCGCAGATGGCATCGACTTAGACACCTTCATCGATGCAACAGTTCCTCTACCAGCCGACTGATTCTCCGTGGCTAAGGTTCCCGAGTGAAGAAATCTTCTTACACTCAGAACGTTTAGAGCTCAGGCAAAGTCAGGTTCGCAACGGAGCCCTCAAGGGAGGAAATCTTCCTTGCTCGGAACGTTTAAGCTTAGACAACGGCTAGGCCGCAACTAAGCCCCCGAGTGTGGAAATCTTCCACAGACAGGGTTTTTATTACTTACACGAAGTCGGGTTCGCAGCTAAGGTTCCCGAGTGAAGAAATCTTCTTACACTCGGAACGTTTAGAGCTCAGGCGAAGTCAGGTTCGCGGCAGAGCTCCCGAGCGAGGAAATCTTCCTTGCTCGGAACTTTAAAGCTTAGACGACTGCTAGGCCACAGCTAAGCCCCCGAGTGTGGAAATCTTCCACACTCAGGATTTCTGAACTTAGGCGAAATCAGGTTCGCAGCTAAGTTGTTTCACCCACTAGGGGCAAGGGAATTCATGTTATGGAAATCGCCGAAGTGAAAAATTTGAAATTTTGACAAAGTACAACGAAAGTAGACTTTTTATTCATCAAAACCACTCTAAAAATCATTACTGAAATGAAAAGGTTTTTGTTTTTTCTAAGTGACGAACTTGCAGAGCAGGTCTGCGTTTCAAGCTCGGGGCTCTTCCGTTTCCTTCTCGAAGTTGTAGAGCCGATAGGCTCCATTGTTGAGGACTTTGGAGATTGTGAAAGGCCCTTGCCATGGAGGTGCAAGCTTGTGAGGCTTTTGTTGATCCAGTCGGAGGACGAGGTCACCTTCCTGAAAGGTGTGCCCTTTGACCTGTCTATCATGGAAACGCCTCAAATCCTGTTGGTAGAGTGTTGACCTGATGAGGGCTAGCTCCCTTTCCTCATCCAGAAGATCAAGGTCGTCCTGTCGTGCTTCTTCGGCTTTGGCTCAGAATAAAGTTCCACTCGGGGGGAATTATGCAGCAATTCACTCGGCAATACGGCTTCAGACCCATACACCATGAAGAAAGGGGTGCGATTGGTGGACCAATTCAGGGTTGTCCGCAGACCCCACAAAACTGACGACAGTTCCTCAACCCATGCTCCTGTAGTGTGCTTCAGATCCCTCATGAAGCGTGGCTTTAGCCCTTGCAGAATCATGCCATTCGCTCGCTCTGCTTGACCATTCGACTGCGGGTGAGCTGCGGAGGCATAGTCAACCCGAGTGCCCTGGGTGTAGCAGAATTCACGGAATTCATTCGAGTCGAAGTTGGCCCCATTATCCGTGATGATTCTATGGGGAACCCCGAACCTGAAGATGATCTGTCTGATGAAGCCGATGGCGGCCATTGAACGTAGGTCTTTTTTCGGCTTCGCTTTTATCCACTTGGTGAACTTGTCCAATGCTACCAACACATGGGTGAAACCACTCAACCCAGTTCGTAGGGGTCTGGTCATATCGAGTTGTTGGGGAACGTTGCATGGGAAACAAAAAAAATTCTACGCACACGCAAGATCTATCTATGGAGATGCATAGTGATACGTCTCCAAC
>CBMN010090755.1:0-16128 GCA_000582825.1 Hordeum pubiflorum | reverse complement strand
GGGAGTAAAGAGGACTTGTTACTTAGTGCTATGGTTGGGTTTTACCTTAATGATATTTCATAGTAGCGGATGCTTACTAGAGTTCCAACCATAAGTGCATATGATCCAAAGTTTTAAATAGCGCACTATAACGGCGCTATAGCCGCCGAAACATGTTGCGCTACGATATGGAAATTTTCAGGTCGCATGCGTTTTCACGCTATTAGGGCGCTAAAGGCAGTTAGCGTGGCACCCAAATAGCGTTAGCATCCCACTTCGATGCCCAAAAATTTTGCTCCAGAAACGAAATCGTCACACAGGCCAAAGCCTAAATAGCCCGAAACTACCAATACACACCCCACTCAACCCAATCGAGCAAACCCTACCAAATCCCTTTCTCCTCCTCAAGAAAAAACAGGGGCGGTGTACAACCAACAAGCAGCTATGGCGGCGGCTACGACCTGCGACTCCGGCGACTAACAGGGCTTCCTCACCACTCTCTCCCTGCGACCTTGGCATCCACAAGGCCACACAGATGTTTCCGACAAGGAAGGCATCCACCTCGCAATGGCTGCATCCACAAGGCCACACATCAGATCTCGACGATGGCGAGGCAACTCCCGGCCACTTCCTCCCGGCCGCTCCCGGCCACAACGTCCCGGCCACAGAGCAGGCAACGACAATGACATCCATTAGGTGACGTAGCTCTGTGCGGCAACGATGTCCACTAGGCGACCATGGACCAAGAAATTCCACCAGTAGGTAAGCTTCTCTGTACAAAATATTGTAATGGATGCTAAAGTGGTGTGTACTGGTCAATTGAGTAATTAGCTTTATATATTACGGGAGGTTACTTGAGCTGCATTGGGTAGTATTTGACATTGAAAAGATTCAGGCATACGGTATTAACTAGATGAAGTGGTGTGTACTGGTCGATTGACCCACTGTAGTGTGTGTAATATATAGATGGCTGCCATTGAACTTATTCAGGCATATGGAATCCCTGAATCAGCTTTCCAAACAGGGGTTTTCTCTGCAACTTGAGTACTTTCAGTGTCCTATCTTAGCTCTGTTTGTAGGCCATTTAACATAGTGTTTGTTATCTAACTTAATACGAGTGGCAGATTTGTCCTACAAACACAAATAATTAAGTTTTCTGACTTTCAGTTTTTTAGTACAGTGGCAGATCTATCCTACATCTCTCCAAGAAGTAACTAATTTTATTTTGGTTGCATTTGTTTTGCATAGGTGTGGGTGGCTCAAGCACTGCCTCAGTAACAGCTCCTCAACCCACTCAACATGTTAATCGGATGATCTTGCATGGAAATATTGCACTCTTCCAGATCTGAAAAAGATGCATTGGCAACAATGCAATTTTTGTAACAAGATCTGCATTGCTGGTATTACAAGGATAAAGTTTCACCTTTCACAACTCATGAATTATGGGGTCTCAAAATGCCCGAAGGTTCCTAGTGATGTCAAGCATCAGATGATACATTTGCTCCTAAAGAGTAGTGAGCTAAAGGAAAAAAGATCAAGGGACTCGAGGAGCTCAGATCTTCAGTTGACTTAGATCACTTAGATGGAGAACAACAAACTGATGAAGATGAAGGCAAATAGGTTGTGGTGTGGTGTGGAGGTCAGCACCAAGCACAAGCAAGTCAATTGCAGGCCCTATGGAGAAATTTTGCTATCTTAGTATAGAAGAAGTTGTCACGATGAATCATAAAAGAAATAGGGAAACCCTCAAGGTTCAATCAAAGTTGTCAAATCAGAAAACAAAAGAGAGGAGGAATAGATCTTGTGAATACATATGTCAATTTTTCTATGAACCTAGCATCCCACAGAACACCGTCACACTTCCTAGCTTTGCACGTATGCTTGCGGCAATTGGAGATTTTGGCCATGACTTGGATGGGCCTAGTGCATATGAGATGAGTGAACCTTTCTTGCAAAAAATAAAGAAGAAGGTGTTGAATTCATTCAAGAACCATAAACAAGCATGGGAGCACACAGGTTGTACCGTAATGACAGATGCATGGACAGATAAGAAGGGAGGTGAGTAATGAACCTAGTTGTCCATAGTGCTCAAGGAGCCTTATTTTTGAATTCGGTTGATTGCTCATATGTTTAAAAATGGCAAATACATATTTGATCTTGTTGATAATTGCATTGAAGATATAGGGGCAAAATAGGTTTTTCGAGTGGTGACCGACAATGCGAGTGTCAATGTGGCAGTAGCAAGTCTAATGAAAGCAAAGCGACCTTCCATTTTTTGGAATGGATGTGCAGCCCATTGTATTGATCTCATGTTGGAGGATATAGGGAAGCTTGCACCGGTTGACAAAATAATTGGGCAAGCAAGGCAAGTAACGGTGTTCTTATATGCTCACACAAGGGTGCTAGCTTTGATGAGGAAAATACTTGGGAAAGACTTGGTGCGCTTGGGTGTTACTAGATTTTCCATAGCTTATCTTAATCTTAAAAGCTTGCAAGACAACAACAAGGTAATGCTTCAACTATTCAGATCAGACGAGCTATATGCGATGGGTTACTTAGAGAAGGACAAGGGGAAGATAGCCAGAAAAATGTGCAATCGGAAACCTTTTGGAAAGGTGTTGATATTGCGGTCAACTACTTTGAGCTAATGGCTCATGTGTTGAGAAAAATGGATAGCGATGTGCCCTCAATGGGATTCTTTCATGGTGCTATGTTGGATGCAAAAAAGGAAATTTCTTTGAGGTTTGACAATGACGAGAATCGCTTTGAATGTGTTATTGATATCCTTGACAAGAGATGGGACAGCAAACTCAAGTCGCCACTACATTTGGCTATGTACTTTCTGAACCCCTACTATTATTATCCAAAAAAAATGTGATAGAGAAGGCTGGAGTATTTAGAGCAGCTGATCGATTGCATCACAAGGATGATTGAAGATTAAAAACTCAAGATGAGCTTATTGATGAACTTGAAAAATATGAGGGAGAGGAAGAATCCTTTGGAATGGACATTGTCGTACGACAGAGAAGAAAGAAAACCTTTGATCCAGGTGAGTGTCGTTTGCTGAAATCTTGTGATGTTATTCAATATCACTTCCTTTGTTTCCCTTCTTTTACTTGCCTAACTAATACAATCTGTCAATGTCTTAATGTAACAAAATGGTGGTTGAATTATGGCACATGTGCACACAAGTTGAAGGAATTGGCAATAAAGATTCTAAGTTTGACATTTAGCTCCTCAGCTTGTGAGAGAAACTAGTCAGCATTTGAACAAGTAAGAAACACACTACAAGTTTACAAGTACAAAATATAGTTCCTTCTAGTCTCACATTGAGGTCATGTGTTCCAAACTTGATATTGTTCACCTACACAGGTTCATGCAAAGAAGCACAACAGGCTACTCCATGATAGGATGAGTGATCTTGTATTTATCAAGTTCAACTCTAGGATGAAGCATAGGAGAGAGTAGAGACCCAATAGAGAAGACAATCGTTGATGTTCTCGAGGATGAAGACAACGAGTTCATCACCGGTGTTTGCAATGATAATGTTGATGAACATGTTGGTAATGAAGATCATGATCAACAAGACATAGCTTCAACATCACAAGCACAACAGAGAGCTTCAACATCACAAGCACAAGTGAAAAAGAAGAAGATGCCTACTGCACCCCTTAGAAAGAAGAGGAAGAAGAGTGTGCAATCTCTCCTTAATAGCATCGAGGAAGAAGCTATACTTTCTGCCTCTTCCAATTCTTCTTTGGAATCAGAAGATGAGTCTCAATCTGCCCTTGCTAACTCCGATTAATTGCATGGCTGGGTGTGCCACTTTTGTTGTTCAAAAGTGCGCTGGTGCTATGTTGTTATGTTGCTATGTCAAGTTAGTTGGCTGAATTTATGAACCGGACCATCTCATGTTGTTGGTGTACCACTTTTGGTGTTTCAAACTATGCTGGTGGTATATTGCTAGTTGCTATGTTGCTCTGGCGGTATGCCAAACTTTTCTATGTTATGTAATGAACCAAACCATCTTCTGATGTATGTGCTTATTATGTGCTTATTATGTAATGAACCAAACCATTATGAGTTTAGGACTTGCTGCTATAGCTAACGAACTGCACTATATTATGTTGCATTGTTTTGTGGTTGTTCTCTGCATTATGCCAACCTTTGCTGTGATAATGAACTGCAGTATGTTATGTGCCTGCTGCCCTGTTCTTTCTTTGCATTGGATGTAGGCTAGTTGATATGTGTCAACTGTCAAGTATATCTAAGTTGAATTGATGACTGATCCTATATTTATTTATTTTACATTTTACTGATTTATACCGAAACGTTAAATAGGGTTTAGCACGGTATAGCTGCGCTATAGCATTTCACCGCTTTTGGCTGG
This sequence comes from Hordeum pubiflorum, assembly GCA_000582825.1. NCBI lineage: Eukaryota > Viridiplantae > Streptophyta > Magnoliopsida > Poales > Poaceae > Hordeum > Hordeum pubiflorum. Next base: position 11,759 of record CBMN010090755.1, on the reverse strand, counting down.
GCTGCCGCTAAGAGGCTTAGCGCGCTATTTAAAACTTTGGTTGTTGCCTATGAGCTTGAAAAGTTGTGTACCTATCTGAATCTAGAAAATCAGTGTGTACGGCTGGAGGAGTTTTGTGAGTCTGAATCAAAAGTGTTAGATGGAATTCACCAAAAAGAGCCCAACTGTTTTACATGTTTTCGTCGATTTTGTTGATATCCTAAGGTAAAAAAAAACTTTAAGCATTATATCGGAACTTTCACTTCTACTCCACTTCTTCATCTCTATGACAGGGTTCGTGGACAAAGGAGCCATCCTTGCATGCACAAAACGGTAGCTTGTGAGGAACTTAACATGGTTTGTCCAGATGCAACAACGGGGAACAACTCCATTCCAAAAGAAGCACACATGCATGGAATAGTAGGCGCATATATCAGAGGGGGAAAATGCACACAAGAGAAGAAGAAATGAGATGGAAGATGTGAAGGGATGCATCATGCATGCAACGGGTCGGGGACAATGTGGTTAACCCCCCACCATACCTAGCTGCAGCGACTTAGGCCGACCCTTTGTGTACTAGCCCGAGAATGCCTAGTCAACCTACTGCACGCGTGGTCAGTACAGGTTTGGACTGCTAAAAGAAAATCAAAATCAGAAGATTCTTGTTTCTAAGTTATTATTCTAAAGATTCTTATAAAATTTTATGAAGAGAAGGGTTTTCTGCCTTCAAACAAATGTATTCATCTCTTGGTAACGCTCGGAAAATCGAATGGGCATAAGTTCGGGCATACAAAAATGAACGTGTAGTGGGTCAGTTAGCAAGGAAAAAGAAAGTAAATTTCGTCCAATGTAACTTCTTAGAACAAGAACTGAAATTCTACGATTCAAATTAAATTAAATCGTCAAAAAAACAATTCGCTTTGAAGAACGAAATCACAATGGTATCTGATATGGAAAAATTCATAAGGAAGACATAGAATTCTTTCTACAAATTGTGATTTGGCAGTGCAAGCATGCAATTTTTGAATAGAAAGATGGATATCTGAGGGAAGAGAAAAATAAAAAGTTGGGGAAAACAGTGTAGCAATATTTCATGGGAAGAACGATGGCATGAGTTTGTGAAGCAGCGGGATAGCAAGCAGCCAGGAACTGATAAGTTCATATCAGGTAAAGGAAAGTAATTGCACAGAAGGAAAAGAATCAGAGAAAAAAAGACGATGAATGAGTATTGCAACATCAGAGTAGAATATAGAAACAAATTAAGAATGGAGAAGGTTAACGGTGAAGTGGACTAGTCGAACAATTATGTAACGGAACTGGGGTAGAAGCATATGTACAGGAACAAACATGTATATTGTCTCGTATTAAAAGGATTAATAATTTTCATCCATTTTTCAACAACTTCGGCCAGAACATCTGTTTGGATCACAGCGCAGTTCGACCGCTGAAGACGTTTCCGTAGGTGTGTGCCTCTATGAATTTTTGGTGTACATAAACGTAAGTAAACTTTACATAGTTGAAGAGAAACATTGACTCCCCTTGCTCAGGCCTATCATGTTTTCAGCTTATCAATAAGGCCACCTCCTAAAAAAATAGAGGAGGGATCCGGCCGAGTAAATCTTAGTGGAGTATATTTACTTCACTAAGTTTTGGCCGGAACTACCCGATCCACTAAATATAACGTATTTTTTTTTTCCATTTGCATTTCCTTTTCGACCGCCGAAACAAATTTCATTGCTTCTTTATTTCATTGAACAGCATTTTGTTACATCGGAGTACATAATTCATCAATTCTTTGCTACAAGAACGAAACCAAAGAAAATAAGAACCCGAACTAGAAACTTTAATAGATATCCAATTTTTATAACTTCTTTCACTAGTTGGATTAATATTTTCTGTATGGTTTAATTGTTGATTCTCTCTATGGCTTCTCGTACTTGCACACTTCTTTTTTGGTTCCACGAATATGATATTCCGTCACATCTAATCTCATATCTAATCTCTACTCTAGCAAGGAGTGCAGGAACATCTATCAAATTTATCGCTATCAATAGATCGATATAATCTTCTTTTCAATAGCAAAACTTGCATCCATCCTACACACAAATTTAAGCAAATAATGAGCTCTAAATTGCGCTGAATCCGATTGACAAGAAAATCAAAGCAAGCACTCACCCCATCTTTTAGGCACTTGAAAAACACCCAACCGGGGTGTTCCGGCATGGTCGAAACTCGGTGCACCACCTGTTGCGGACAGTTGTTGCACTTTATGACTGGCAAACGGGAGCCGACGAGCCGTTGGGCAGTGCCGAGCCCGACCAACGATCGGGTGTGTCTTTGTCGGCAAACCACCGACGAGTGAGATCCGAGCGGCTAGAGGAGGAGGCCATGCCTGCATGTGGCACAAAACTGTTGACTTGGCTGTGCGGTTCGGTATCCGGCCAATCCATGACAAAGGCGTCGTCGTCGACGACCGGATGCGTCAAATCCGATGGCGTCGGCAGCCATAGATCTGCCGATTATGCGCCGGCGACTGCGCAAGAGTGGCTCAAATCTGGGTGGGTAAGGAGCGCGGTGGGGCCTACGGAGCTTCCGCGGTGGCAGGTGTTGTCCGGCGGGGAAGGGAAGGATGGCGTCACCGTAGATGCGGCGCAAGAGTGGGGTGGGTGAGGCAGCGGGGGGAGGTCATTTTTTCCTCTAGCCGTAGCGGCCGGTAAATATAGGCGCCGGATAGGAGGGGAGTACATTTTTTTTTACTTCTCTATTCAGTTTAGGGGATCGGCTAGATGCCTGTTATAGCAGTAAAACCGAATTTTTACTCCTTTGATGCAGTAAAATCGAATTTTTACTCCTCTGATGTCTTTTAGGGGATTGACTAGAGTTGGCCTAACAGAGTTCATTTCGTATTTTCTATCACCCAAGAGCGTGTAATAATAAGGTCGCGGACGCATTAGCCTGTATGGTTGATCTGGTGGCCAACCGTTTGCCAACTGCTTGGTTTAATGGAGGGATGTTTCGAAAGTAACAAAAAAGTATAATTACGTGGCATTTAACGCATGGTATCTTTTTTTTGACTTATTTTGATGTCACAAGCTGGTTGTCGAAATTACCATACGTATCACGGTGCGAGTCGTCCATATCGGGCCGTCCACACTTGATTGTACGTATCACTTGAAAGCTTCACGGATGAGAGAGTGGTCTAGAAAGAAGAAAAGATGCCAAAAATGCTACACGTACGGACTGGCTTACGTGGGATTTCTGGTTCGATGAAAATCAAGGGGATAAAGACTAGTGAGGAAAGGTCCCTAATTATTCTGTAGATTAATCGTACGTGTACGTAGCATTTTTGCCGCGCAGCCAACCTGGGCGTGCCAGCTGACGGATGTGCACGAGTGCACTCGTTGTCCCCATCAATGCCCAAGAAATCAGGAGAGAACACAGCAATTACTCCCTTCATGAGCACCGAGGCACAAAAGAAACCCCAGGGAAAGAGACAGATGCATGGACTATTGGTTGATCAGAAGTCCCCAAGCAATACGTCAACCTTTCATGTGGGAAAAGCAAAGCAAAGTTCACTATGCATGTGATCTCTTTCACCAAAGAGATGGACCCGAGGAAAGAGGCTGGACGCACCCTGGCTGGCTTTTGCATGCATGGAAAGCACACAAGCACAGGGAGGAGGAAGGCTGCATATGATATGTGGTCACATGCAGCTGCGGAAAGCAGCAGCAGCCAGCAGGGGTTGGGGTCTTCGAATAAAAGGCTAGCAGGGGAGAGGAGAAGCTTAGTTTCAGAGGTCAGTCTAGTGTGGAGGAGTGCCGGCCATGGCCGTTGAGGTATATTAGGCTAGGCTAGGTACGTTCTGATAAATAGAGATATTGTACTGTTCATCTAGCTATATACAGTTGCCTGGCTATATTATCTTTCGGCACCAACATGGGGAGGCCGCCATGCTGCGACAATGGCGGCGCCAGCGTAAAGAAGGGGCCATGGACGCCAGAGGAGGACATCATCCTTGTCTCCTACATCCAGCAGCACGGGCCGGGGAACTGGCGCTCCGTGCCGGAGAACACCGGTTGGTTTTTTGCATCCCACATGCGCTCTCAGTATATATATCCAGTTGGTAGATGATTCTTGCCTTTTGATCGACCAATCTATGAGAGTAGTAATTTATATGTTGTTGCTTGTTCGCTTTGGTGATGGATTGGTTAATTTTAGGGTTGATGAGGTGCAGCAAGAGCTGCAGGCTGCGGTGGACCAACTACCTTAGACCCGGGATCAAGAGAGGGAACTTCACCCAGCATGAGGAAGGGATAATCATACACCTACAGGCATTGCTTGGCAACAAGTAAGTAATCATATTTCTATCTTTATTCTTGAATGGTGTACTCAGCTATACTGGGAGACAATATTCAACAAAAGCGAGGCTCATTTCATATCTTTCTTACCGCTTATATCCGTTCACTTTGTTCCAACTAAAATCATCTGGGTTGAAAGCCAGTTTTGTTCTTGTTATTTCCATCTACCTTCGAAAGGGATTTAATCAGATCGCATGTAGGTGCTAGCACTTTTACTATTGCAATCTTCAAAAAATTGTCTTGTTTAGTGTTTACTCTATTAAGCAAAACAGTAACTTTGTAACAGACACATGTTAACCTTCAACTGTCAAAAAACTATTCCATGCTTTTCCAGTTTTTTATGCATGTGTGTGATGAACTTGGTGCTGTCTATTCTTCCTGTGCAAATTCAGGTGGGCAGCAATAGCCTCCTACCTCCCCCAAAGAACAGACAACGACATCAAGAACTACTGGAACACACACCTGAAGAAGAAAGTGAAGAGGCTGCAACAACAAACACATCCTGCAGATCACTTCTTCCAGCACACGTCCACTGCCACCAATGCAGCTGAGCAAACCACCAGCATGAATTACTACAACCCTAGCAGCAGCAACCTCGACTCCACCAGGCAAGCTGCCATAGGTTACACCGAGACCACCACGGGCAATGTTGCACCTGCTACCATGGCCGTCTCGAAGCTCTTCCAGTCTTGGATGCCCAAGGCCCCATCGCCGGAGATGGCGGACTACAAGGCTATGGTGGCCATGCAGGAGTTCCGGACGGATGGAGAGGCCGGTGCTACAGTTTCAATGACCAGTGGCGATAGGTTCTCGTCCTCGGATATATTGGCCGGCCGTGGCGAGGCTGCCACGGCCACCACCTTCTCGGTACTCGAGAACTGGTTGCTCGACGACATGGCACCGGGGCAGGCTGCCATGGATGGGCTCATGGAAATCTCTGCTGGTTGTTGTGCAAACCCCATCATGTTTTGATAGCCCCTGTCTGTTTCTTCGCACTCCTGATCGCCAATCTTGTATTTCCGGTTAATAAGCTGTTGGTTTTAAAGGTATAATAAGGAAAGTAATAACGAGCTCGAAAGTGCTATTATGAACCCGAGCTCATATGTCCTCCTTATCCCCGTCCCCTGCTTGTTCTTAGATTCGGACTCGCATTTCTATATGCATGCGTATTGACAGAACTATATGCATGCATATTCCACAAGAAGGTCCATTGTCATTAATGTATCGTCTGCCATCTCATTTGCACCGGCTAACATGACTGATAATGAAGTTGTTCAAACCGAAATAACTACAAGTTCTTGTTTCACTTTTTTGAAATGTCTAGATAGCTCATTGTTTCCTTCACCTGGAAACTTAGCATAGCTGTAGTGGCGGCGCTGGTTATTATGTATCCTTGTTAGGCCAAGATGTTTAGTGCAAAATTTTCATTAACTTAGATAAATTAATTAACTAGCAGTTATTCTATTTTGTTGAGCTAACACTTACTTGACAGGAGCACTTAAGAAGAATTTTACAACAGAAAACATCATTTATGAGAATGGAAGGTATGTAAAAGATAGCATGATGCTACAATAACTCACTAACACCCATAGGTATTGCCTCATCAAGGCTCAGTAGTACTCTTTCCATCATTATTTGCTGGAAATTTTGCCTTACCATGACGAGATCATTCCTAAAAGTGATACATTAAATTTGGATTTTGATGTGGATCAAGTTGAATTGAGCATAATGATCATTATTCATTTTCCCACAAAAACACACCCTCTGAAGAAAGCCTGATAATATTTGTGGTAACATTGTTGTTACATGTGTTAACAAACTAAATAACCAAAATCCATGCTGAAAGACAGTTAGATCGTTCATAGGCCAGCTGAGTCGTCAATATTTCTCAAGTGGGGTGACAAAGGTCACAAGACAAGCGTATCGTAATATTAACGGAGTGGGGTGACAAAGGTCACAAAACATGGTTATTATGTGCATCGAATACTATCGGATTCACTACATGTACGTCCATCGCTAACGATGGGAATGCAAACTACGTGTCGGACACACACGTCGTACATGTAGCGCCATATGCGCATTTGTATTGTTTCCACGGATAGTGTGATGTACCTTCTTTTCCTTTTGTGTTTTGTAGAATGGATATGCTATGGCTGCATTTTATCTCTTTTTACAAGTTTTTTTTGCAGTTTCACCGTTCTTAACAAATGCAAATCAAACAAATACACTAGGTGTCGAAACAAATAAACAGCACATCAAAACGACTAGAGCACCGCACGATATGTTCGCTGTGCAAAACTTTCTAGTCTTAATTATATGTGCTATCATTTCTTTTTTGTACTACTGGCTAGGCAACCCAACGGTAGCTTGGATCACCTAACTAGGCCTGCTAAATGGACACCAGTGTTACCATGCGGGACTGTCTGAAGGTGCTGGTAATGGACTTGCCCTTCGGCCTGGACATATGTCGGTCGCCACATTCACTCGGATTCCATCACTGGTATACCAGGTACCAATTGGTGTCATAACTCATAACACACCGTGTACACCATTAGAACCTGCACAGCGCCCGGTGCTTAACTCCAGTTATCGCCGTGTGCTCAGTCGCCATCAAGTGGAAATGGTCGTGTTAGTCTGGGAGTGCATGTTGTAAATCATGTTATCATTTGGTAATTCTTGGTGCCTTCTATGCCTATACCCATGAAATAAAATACGTATAATCCAAAGACACAACAAGTAACACACACAATGGGATTGGAAAACGCTGAGTAGAAATATAATGGCGAGTAAGATATTCATCTCTTGTTCGGGAAGTCTTGCTTCTTATAAGAGACTTTAGAAGACAGCTGGCAGCAGCATTGAGTCGCTAGTCCTCCGATGGATCAATGACTCTGAATCTCTTCGTTATGAGCTTTGCCCTTGGGTAGGTCTCGGAGAGCATGAGACCTTTAAAAAACACAATATTTTATCAATCTTCCGAACCGTGCGTCAAGACAATGCACCTGGCCGACGAGAAAATATCAGGTGCTCCAAGCGCTCAGGTGCTCCCGTGATACGAAGTTCTGGGCCGTTAGATTTTAGATCGAACGGCATACGAGAGCTGCTGGATTGGCTGAACGGCATACAAGTTGTTGAAATAAAAGACCAACCAATAAGGTTCTGTCCTCTAAGAGAAAAAGGCAAGCTAAGTAAAGCCAACACAGGCTAGTTAATATTTTGTGGTTTCCAACGATATTTTGTAGCCCCCTCAACCTGAATATTTTGAAAATATATTTATTTTAGATCAATGTGAGAGCTCCAGAGCTCTCGAAAAAGAAACCAAAACCCAGGCCCAAAATAATTCATCAAACTCCAGGCACAAAGTTGTTAACAAATATGTAAAAGAATTAAAGCTACTAAGTTAGCTCCACTCTCATGCATTTGAAGTAGTTTGCTTGAGTGCTTCCTCATGTGACACGTGTTGGTTTTGCTCCACTCTCATGCATTTGAAGTATTTTACCTTGAGTGTTTTCCTATTTGATACAAGCTGGTTTCTATTTAATTTATTATTAGGTTTTTATTTTTGCACTTGGTACTGTTTTTTTTAACACAGTACAACGCCGATGCCCACATATACACACATAGACTCATCCCTATGAGTACACAGATGCACACCCTATCTTTATGAGAACCTTTGAGTTACTGAGCCGGGACTACATCTTGAGGCCCACGAAGTCACTGCACGTGCTTTCGTGGTCGATGGAGACGTCTCCTCCAACTCAATGAATATCACCAAAGAGCCTTAAATCCGGTGGGAGCAACAGGGGCCAACAGAGTACAACGTAGATGCTCATATACACTCACTCTAGATGCTCATATACATTCATCCCTATGAATGCACTCACACATACCCTACCATATAACGCTATCCGGGAAGATTGAAATAAATCCAAAAAATTGCGAGCATAAGCGCCAACACAGCTACACTCACCCATCTGAACATACGCGTGCGCACACAGACACACACACACGATCCCTATAACAATGTGAGTAGTATAAAGTGTAGCAATTTTTTTCTTATTCTACCCTATATATAAAGTTAGGTTAATTACGATGCAATACCTAGCAGCTTTTTCTGAAGGACACCATAGGATAAGCAAATTAAAGAAAATTATGTGTCTTGGAGTGTCCACGTTAGTACTATTTAGACCGTGAGAGTTTTAGGCTTGATTTGACTGATAGTGCATCTCTAAACCGGTTGCTCATCCATGCTATTTTTCACGACTAAGAGTTACGGGTTTCAACATATATTACTCAAAATATCGTGTATAAAAAAATCGTCACCGCATTGTAATGCCAAAGGTTCTATCTTTTTACTAGAGTATCTTTGTTTGATTTTTGCTGTTTTATAAATGAAATTTTGTATGCATTACATAAAAAAAATGACATTGTTGGCTTTTTGACTGGGCTACCGATACTGAGCCTAAAAGAGTGGACCTTTGTCTAAAGGTTAATCCTTTCTATTTTAAACCGGGCTTCATTTCGTACAATTTTGGTTGCACCAGACGATTTCTAGATTTCGACTATCCTGGCAGGAACAACTTTGGCCGGAACATTTAAAATATATAGCTAAGTGTATGTAACCATAGCTGAACTGCTTTTTGGTACCTTTCGGTATTGACCAAAATTAAATTGGCTTGCACATTACCAACTGCCAACTCACTTAGCCATGCCTTGTTTTCTTCTATGAAAAAACAACGCAGCTATGCACACAAGCTTCACGAAGGGCGCGGCGTGCCGCCGCGCCTCCGCCTACTAGTACAACTCCTATTACAGGAAACCAGCCCTCCAAGGCACATCACTTGGGGAGCTCCTGTTCGGTCCCTTAAGCGCCCGAACAGGTTGCTGGGCCCACTGCGCGCATTGTTGGCCGGCCCGCGAATGCAATGCGCAGCAAACAAATAAAGCGACAAAAACGCAAAAAATATAGCTCATCCAGGATTCGAAATCGCACTGCCACATTCTCGTTCGACCTTAGCTAACCACTAAAGCCATTAGAAATGTGCAACTAATAATAGCGCTAATAATATAAGATCAAATGTGGCCGTGCTATTTATTTATCATTTAATTTTTGTTTGTTTTAAAAAAATTCGTGAATCTTCAAGGTTAATCCATTTTGAGAAAAAGTCCATCATTTTCCAATAAAAGTTCAGAAACCTAAAAATGTTCATTGATTCTGAAAAAAGTTTACGACAAACTGAAAAAAAAAGTTCTTCGTTTTATCGATTTTGGAAATAAATTCATCAATATTGGAAATTTTTCATCAATATTGAAAAAAGTTCATCGATTTTGACAAAAACTTCATCAATCTTGACAAGAAAGTTCATCCACCTTTAAAAATAGTTCATCGATTTTGTAAAACTTCAAAAATTAGAAGGAAAAAAAAATCAATTTAGAATAAATTTCATCGAATTTGAAAAAAAGTTCATCAAATTGGAAAAAGGTTCATCGAATTGGAAATAACATTGAATTTGAAAAAAGTTCATTGAATTTGAGAGAAAGTTCATCAAACTTGAAAATAGTTCACTGAATGTAAAAAAAGTTCATCATTTTTAAAAAAGTTCATTGAATTTGAAAAAAGTATGTAGATAAATGGAAAAAGTTCGACGAAAAATGAAAAAACTTAATCGATTTGGAGAAAAAGTTCATCGATTTAGAAAAAGGTCATCGGTTTTAGAAAAAGTTATCTGAAATGAATTTATCTCATCGAATAAGGAAGAATGAAAAAATAAAATGAAGTAGGTAAAAAGGAAAAAGGAAAAAAGATATTCATTTTCGAACAGAAATTCACAAGGAAATATAAAAAAGCTGCATCTAACCAGGTCGAGCGAAGTGGCGGGGTCGTTAGGGCTGTGTCCCTCGAAGGTGAGAGGTCACAAGTACGGGAGCCTGGAGCGCTAAATAGGAATCCCCCATCGCTAGACTCCATGAGAAGGAACACACCCCGGCACAACCCATAACATCAAGCTAATTTAAAAACATTACAACCGAGCACTCTTCGAGCTCTCTCAGACTATCACCGTTTACTACCGTCAGATCGGTAGTTCTGGGCTATCTTGGCCGTTGGATGCGCCTTTGACCCCACTGGTAGCGGTAAACGCACAGGGACGATGCTTCCGCGACAAAATCGGTGATCTGCTGCACCGTTTACTACCGTCAGATCGGTAGTTCTGGGCTATCTTGGCCGTTGGGTGCGCCTTTGACCCCACTGGGAGCGGTAAACGCACAGGGACGATGCTCCCGCGACAAAATCGGTGATCTGCTGCACCGTTTACTACCGTTAGATCGGTAGTTCTGGGCTATCTTGGCCGTTGGATGCACCTTTGATCCCACTGGGAGCGGTAAACGCACAGGGACGATGCTCCCGCGACAAAATCGGTGATCTGCTGCACCGTTTACTACCGTCAGATCGGTAGTTCTGGGCTATCTTGGCCGTTGGATGCGCCTTTGACCCCACTGGGAGCGGTAAACGCACAGGGACGATGCTCCCGCGACAAAATCGGTGATCTGCTGCTGTTTGGGCCTGTTGGGCCTTTATCATCCAATTTCCCTCGGTCACTTCGTTCGCTGGCAATAAAAACAATCTTCCACCACAGACGCGAAGCGGTGGGTACGAGCTAAGCGGGTCATGCCTCGCCGGTGCAGAGTTGCGCCTGATCTGTGCGGCTCAGGCGAGAAGATGCTCTGACGGGAGAAGCTACCGTCATTGTAGATTCAAGTCTAGGTGCTACAAGACTTTAATGAAGCGCATTGTACGCCACTCGCCCGGGGCGGATAATTGCAGGTTCGTTACCATCTCGATATGTGCTGTTTCGCTTCTGTATAGCCTCCTTCGTCCTGATGTTTAATCCACACCCCTTTTGCTGCTTCGTCTTCTCTACTTTCTATTCTCCAAGGTCATTCTCCATCGAATTCGGGATTCAGTCTTTTATTGGTTATGTTTTTTCTATTCCCAACTGAATGCAGGTGCTCTTAGTACAAATTGATGTGCTATGAAGAGGCGACGGCCATGACCATGGCCAGCATGAGGCCACAACCGCAGCGGCGGTGGTGACTTTCCCAATGGAGCTAAGGAGAGTTAACAATGATGTGGGCCTGAGCCTACGGCGGCGGTGGCGGCGGCTCCCCCGCGAGGAGCTGCTCCGCCACCCATGTCGTCTTCTCACTGCAGGTTCGATCTTTCTTTCAACCTCCATACCAGTCTCCATATTATGCAGATCAATCCATGTCGAACCCGATTGCGTCAATTTCTATAAAAAAAATTTAAAAGAAGGAATACCTTTTTTTTTGCGAAATAGCTCATATATTACTCAAACATTAGTGATTACAATCTCTTGAGGCAATACATAGGGCTTCATCTGGGGCTGAGCCGAGCCAAACCAT
>CBMN010090532.1:0-10842 GCA_000582825.1 Hordeum pubiflorum | reverse complement strand
TGGGATCAAAAGATCCTTTGGTACATCATGCACGCTTGTGTGATCATGCATAATATGATTATCGAGAATGAACGTGGCCAAAATTTAGACTACTATCAGTATGAGCTCTTGGTACATCCCGTGCGAGTGCGGCGGAGTGCTGCGAGGGTGGCCCAATTTGTTGCCTCCTATCATGCTATTCAGTTTGCCGAAACGCATGATGATCTTCAGAACGATCTTATCGAGGAGTGGTGGGTATGGAATGGCCGACAAAACACACGATTTATTTGGTTTGTTTGATGTTGTATTGTTGAATTATTTGTTGTACTAGATGATAAACTCTTTGTTTGAGTTGTAATAAAATTGAACTATTTATTATTGNNNNTTTATTTCTATGTGTTTGATCTTTTGGTTTTGTTTTTGGAGTGCATATGTTGTTTCATATGGGTGTGCGCGCCGTGTTTTTTCAGCGCCTGCTGGAGCGCCGTGCGCGCTATATTTTGCGGCTGCCGCTGGAGCTAGCGCCCGCCGGCACGCTAAAAACTGCTATTTGTGTGCGCTAAAACAGTTTTGTGGGCGCCGCGCGCAACGCGCCTGTTGGAGATGCTCTAAGTCGATTTAGACGTCTATAAATCGGTTGATCATACGCAGTGTTTTGCTAAGCCTAGGTCTATACACTATGTAGATAGTATCATACACCAATTATATGGATGATATAAAGGCTGGTCACAATTAAAATATCATAAATAGTATCATGCATGCGAAATACATTTTTTCTGAGGTGACACACAATTAAATGAGAAAAGGGATGATTGAGTATCATGATTAAATGTTAAACTAGTATGTGTCATGCATGATAATAAATAAGATCATTATTGATACCAATCTATACCGCATTGTGAAGGTATGCCTTTGTTCAGGTTTATTAGACCCCTCTTATTTTGGGCTAATATTTGATCATAAATTAAACTAATAAAATGTATACTATACTCACAAAAACTATATTATGGAAAAGTTATTTTAAATACAAATCCGACAATATTTTTGTGATCATATAGTTTATATTTTGTTAGTTGTATAGATGGTTAGAGTTTGACCCAAAATACAAGGAACACTACGAGGAAAAATCCTGATAGTGGTGCGGGTAAATGCCTAGCATTAGCGCCGGCGCGCTTTAGCTAACTAGTTAGTAGTAGCGCGAGTACCACCCGCGCTAATACTAATTATATGTAGCACGTATCACGAACACGTGTTACTACTAATTATATATGTACGTGTCACGGACCCGTGCTACTACTATTAAGTTTAGAAACAAAAACAAAATTTTCCTGCGTATTTACGCAGTATACAGGTTTCTCAATTTCGTGTGTACTGTCAATGGCGGCAACGGTTTGATCCAGTGACGGCAGGGGTCGCCGGAGGCACGGACGAGCAGCGGCAGACCAGATCAGACGACGGCTACTGGAGAAGGACCGGATCCAGGGCAGAGCAAGGGGACGGTGTGGGGATCCTCTTCACGGCCAAGGTAGAGAGCTCCAGGTCGTCCATCGTGACTACCTGCATGGGCATGGACATGAGAGGGTGAGTCAAACCAGAGGAAGAGAGAGGTAAAAGGAGAAACGGGGGAGAAATGAAGGAGCTGGAGGGAGCAGCGGGGCTGGTCGCCAGTGGTGAGGTGCTCCGGTATGGTGGCGTGTAGGCGCGCGGGAATACCGGCGAGCTCCTGGACGCCGGTGGCGAGAGGCGGCGGCCTTCTCCTTGGGCGCCATGGGGGAGGTGTGCATGGGCAGGAGCACCATAAAAGAGCCTGGAGAGAGAGGGAGGAGAGGGACGGAAGAGAGGAGGGATTCAGGGAGGAGATGGGGATTTCGGGGAAGAAGACACGTTGTTAAAAAACCCTAGTAGCAAGGTGGAGACCACACTAGGCAAGGTGAAGACCACTTAGTAGCAGCGGTGTTTATACCCCACGCTACTACTATCAACTTAGTAACAGCACGGGGTTTATACCCCCACGCTACTGCCATGGTCTGTCCCGAGGGCATGGTAGGAACAACTTAGTAGCATCGCGGGGTTTATATCCGCGCTGCTGGGAATTATACCCCGCGTTACAACTAATTAGTAGCAGCGCGTGCCAGATAACCCGCGTCGCTACTAAACGGTTACCTATAGGTTTTTTTTAGTAGTGGAGGCTCGACTAATAAAATTCAAAGGGAGTATATGATATTTTTCATTGTGTCCGTACTAATGTATGATAACTTCTGAAGAATTTGACATAACTATTTGCACAAGACGCGTGGACGGCCACAACTTACAAGTCATAGTAGTACGCTATTTTGTCACGGAAGGGAAGACCATAAATGTGAAAGGAGCCCCATTCATGTACGTTTAACAAGACGTTTGGAGTCTAAACATTACGAGGAAGGCTATCCAATTAAGTCAGTGATCATGCACACGCGTCAGTCGCCTCTACATCCAACCACATGTCCGTGGGAGGGACCCGCTGCTGAGTGATTTCCCGCCGGAGCCAAAGAAGCACTCACACGTTCAAAACTGGCGTATCCACATACGGGTCGGCGTTGATTTATTTCAATGAGAAAATAAATCCAATACGCCGCCCAACACGTCAGGGATATGGGGTTGATGTGTCCGCGGCCCAAGTTCAGTAGAAACCCACTCCTAACCCTAGGTACACACTGGTCCTCATTTCCGGGCACGACTATGGCCCAGTTCTTTTGCCAGAATCCGGGAATTCTTCCAGAATCTGACCCCTCCCAAGCTTTTTCCAGAATCTTTGAGCCACATTTGTTTTATAATTCTATATAGTTAGGGTCTAATTAGATAGGATTGTAAAACAAATGGGGGTCAAAGATATGAGAGAAGCTGGGGAGGGATCAGATTTTGAGAGAATCCCCAGATTCTGGCAAAAGAACTGGACCATGTTTGATGCTCGTTAGCGTCAAACAGAAAAGATTCCGCATAGGGCTTGCGCAAACGGGCCGGCCGATTGCCAGGCCATTAGGAACGTAAGGAAAAAATGTAACGAACGAAAAAGAGAGGAGCTAGTTGGATTCGAACCCGCCACCTTGCGCTGGATACTCGCATCACCAGTCACTGCAGCCAGAGACTGGCATAGGTTTTAACTACATCGTCGGCTTGAAGTACTATGCGCAAAGGCAGATCAATTTTTTTAATCTTCCTTAATAAAAATGAATAATGTTTTCTTGAACAAATTTCGAAAATCAAACAAACTGTTAAAAGGTGAATAATTATTGAAACATGGACAAAAATTTATTGATTTTTTATATACGAAGAACGATCTCCAAATATACATTGAACACTTTTGAGATATACGATGAACAATTTTGAACAACACAATGAACATTTTTTTGATATACACTGAACAAAATTTAAAATGTATTGAACCTTTTTCTAAAATACGATGAATTGTTTTGAAAAATATATGAATATATGTGTTGAACATTTTGTTAATACACATTGAACATTTTGTAATATGCGTTGAACAATTTCGAATACACATAAAACATTTTTGTAATATAAACTTATCAAATTAAAAAAAACAGTGATCAGGTATTCATTGAACAATTTCCATTATATGATGAACATTTTTATAATGCATGATGAAGTTTTGTAAAATACCGTGACAATTTACTTAACATACCACGAACAGTTTTATAACACAGAATAATTTGTATAATATATAAATAAAATAAAATGAAAAGAAATAAAATAATAAAAAAGGATAATAAAAGAAATAAAAACATAAAAAAGGAAAATAAAACGAAAAAGAAAAAGAAAAAGAACAGCAAAGGAATAGCGAAATAACAGTGGGCCGGCCCAAAAGGGGGCGTCGCGAGACGAAGCTTCAGCGTAGGGACGCAATTTTGACGCACACTAGCGTCAAATAGGAATCGCCCTTCAGCGAGTCTGGCTTCGGACTCGCTGAAGTGCGAGCGAGCTGGGCTGGCTTCGGACTCGCATTAGGCACTTTTTCCATTTTTCCATTTTTTTATGTTTTATGTTTTCTTTTTTACTTTTATTTTTGTACTTTTGTTAAACATGTTAAAAAATTATATATATTAAAAAACACTCTTGAAAAAATATTTGAAAAATCTTGACCATGTAAAATTTTTATAATCAATTAAAAAATGTTAAACAAGTATTTGAAGATATGTTGAACAAGTATTTAAAAACAATATTGATCATGTATATAAAAATATTGAACAAGTATTTAATACATTTTGAACATGTAGTTGGAAAATGTTGAACAAGTATTTGAAAAATAATATCGAACATGTATTTGAAAAAATGTTGAGTAAGTATTTGAAAAATGTTAAAAAAGTAATAGAAAAAATGTTGATCATGCATATAAAAATGTAGAATGAAAAATAAAAAGAAATAAAATGTTGAACAAGTATGTAAAAAAATATTGCTCATGTATATAAAATTGTTGAATAAGTATCTGAAATTTTTTGAACAAGTATTTAAAGAAATATTGAACAATATTTGAAAAAATGTGGATCATGTATATAAAAATGTGGAATGAAAAACTAAAGGAAACAAAGAAAAAAAATGAAGCAAACCGGAGAAGAAAAAAAGGAAAGAATGAAAAAAATCGGAGAAAAACAACCGAGAAAACCAATAAAAATCGGAGAAGACCGGTACCGGTTGCCTCTAGCAGGTCGCGATCCTACTACTAACCAGTAACTCCAAGCGGGCGGAGTGATTAGTAGCGTCGGTGATTACCCTGGAGGCTAGGGTTCGGTCCTTGGGTGCGCTCCTTTTATTCCCGATTTTTTCAACCTCCGCGTGCTAAAATGGGCCAGCCAGACACCATTTCCTTGACGCGAGACATCCCTACAGAATCGCTTAGTGCGATAAATAGTCATTGCGCTCATTTCCTCGATCGAAAGACTAGTGACTCGATCCAATCCCGTGATGCGATCTTGTCCACGTGATGCCGCTTCCGCCACCACTGCCTGGAGTCGCTGTCATCCTTGTCATCGCCTCCACCATCACTTGGAGTCGCTGTCGCCCCGTTGTTGAAGAGGCATGGCGTGCTTGTCAAGTGTTAGACGCGTAATAGTGCAGGTAACTTAGCTAGTAACTTAGGGTCCATATCAGAAATTTTTCCTATGTGATAGTGAGTTAATGAGGAGAGAGATAATTAGAATAACCTATTTGGTTACCGTAACATAGTGCACAACACAAGATGTTTTTAATGCCAATCAATCCAGTGCGGGTGCATCCTTGAAAAATACTACTCCCTTCATACCGGTGCATTAGACATCTTAGGCCTCTTTCAATGCACCGGTGTTTAAATGAGGTATTAAGTACATTAAAAACCTTAAAAACTACCCTCCTCAACGCATAGGTTCTTAGCTTTTGTAGCTAGCCTCCCCTCATGAAATTTCTTAATAATTAAACTCCTTTATGCATTGACTGATAGTCATTTTGCGTAGGTCTAAGCGCTTGCACCGTTTCTTTCTAGGGTCACCAGAATGCTTTCCCTTCTTTAAATGCTTTGCCACATCACTATTTTGCCTATGTGGTACCCTTAGGGACATGGAGTATTCGAGCTCACATACTCCCGGATGAACAGTAAAATCAGGAAATATAGTAAAACAATCAAAAAAATCTGAAATTTTGGGGCATGAAACATTGATGTTTTTTCTACATGCTTGCAAAATTTCATGGTGAAATAACATTTGTGGAGGTGTGGGCAAAAAAAAAAAATCAATGCTTCAAATAAACTGTTTTTGGAAGCATTTTGGAGCATCAATTTTGTTTCTTTGTCCACACCTCCAAAAATTTGATTCCGTTATGAATTTTTGCACGCATGTAGAAAAAACATTAATGTTTATTGCCACAAAATTCCAGTTTTTTTTTTGGATTTTACTGTTCATCCGAGAGCGTGTGAGCTCGAGCTCACAATAGCACATTCGGTACCCTTATCACCTATACACCATGGAGCACTAAGAAGGGCCTCTATACTGGTGTTGTGCATCGTGACTAAGGCGAAGAAAAAACCAAGAGAACTTAATGTTTTTTTGGTAATTAATACCATTGCATGCAATGAAACGTCCATTGCATGCGTGCTAGGCAGAGTAAAGCGTGTTTGGTTGCTCACATGCAATTTGCATGCATTGCATGCTTGACGCAGTTGGGTCTGCTTGAGGAAAAATAACCCAAAAACTAATATCTGCATTTTATTTGGTTGCCCGCATTTCATAGTGGCCATTTGAGGGCGTGTTGTTTGGTTGCCGCTTATTTGTTTCATGTGTGAGCAAATGCAAACCACAACTGTTTGTCTACGTGCATGTATCTTTACTCCTACCACTTTCAAATACGATGTCCTTACCATCCAAATGCAACACAACAGCAGGCATCATATATATAAGACCATCACTACCTAATTAACAACACATGACCAATAAAACCCCGATAAACAACAGATAAACAATGCATACTTATATGAGATAAGTTTTAAGACAGCATCGGCATCCCATGCCCCGTGCGTGGCACCAGATGTTCTTACCTGAAAAATAATTAAACTAGTATCAAATATCGGCAATAGAATGCCCATCCATTCCAATGGAGTTGTCATGTACTCCCTCCGTCCGGAATTACTTATCATAGAAATGGATGTATCTAGACGTATTTTAGTTCTAGATACATTCATTTCTTTATATTTTGACGACAAGTAATTCCGGACGGAAGGAGCACTTATTTATCAGTGTGCTAGCTCAATGTGGTCGCATTGTTCGATTTGGAATTTGGGGTGACTAGTGTTTTGGACTATATTTTTTCGGATTTGTACTATACTCCATTCAAATGGAGCAGTACTATGCTCATGAGCAGTGGGGGCTTCAATAGGCTGAAGTCTACCCTCCAAAATCCTATTTCAGTTAAATATATCATATGACATTACAGCAAGGTGCTTTGCATGCAACAATTGCAGTGTATTTGCTAATTAGGCTTAGTAAATTGATGTTTTGAGCCTACTCTCTATATTATCACACTAGAATCGCCACTGCTCATGAGTTCTCATATTTGTAACGTGAGGTCAATATATACCGCCGCACCTGAAACCTTGTTAAGTTTTGGACATTTCCCGCCAATGCACCCTTATAATTTTCGACATGCGCCAACGCACCATCATGAACAAGGGCACCAAAATATGGAGAATTTGCACTTTGTTGGTGCTTTCCCACATGATTCCTTTTCAACACCACTGCCACCACCACACCCTAAAGATGCATCTCGGTCTGCTCCCGCCAAAGTGGATTCGACATCTTCCAAAAGGAGAAGGAAAGTCATCAATGTAGATGACAATAAATCGGGAGAAAGGACTGCCAACGTCTACCGTGTACACCAGATGAACATGTTAAAGTTGCTAATATTTTTCTTCCTCAAATCTTTGGTACATGCGTGTAAATTCTTGTTGTTTATTGGGTTCAACTAAATTAGATGTTCACAATGTAGGCAAGTGCTTGGCTGGAGTGTTCACTTGAGCTGGTCATATTGTCAAGACCGTTGATGGTACAGACGCGGAATAGGGCGAATGACTGGCAATTTTGAATTTCGCCTAAAGCTAGGTGGTGGTCCGGCCGGCTGGATGGCTAGCACCGCCGTCTTCGTGCTCAGACGGGGAGGCGGGCATGTAGAAGGTGCCCCGCTGCCCCCGTCCAAACCTAGGTTGCGCGCTCGGCGCCGTTCCGGTGGGCTGATGTGGTCGACGACGACGACGGGTTGGAGGAGGCGATGCAGGTCGAGGTGCAGGCCTCCTTGACGCCGCCCGTGTTCGGAGAGTTCTTGGCTTGGGCCAGACCGGCGGCTCCTCGTGTTGAATGTCGGGCGGGACCACAGGTGCCAGTGATGGCTACGGGTCATCCATCCCGTGCCGCTCGCCTCGCTGCCATGACGGCGGAGCTCGCTGGTGGGGAAGGGCTCGTCCCGATTCCCACCCCAGGCGTGGATGCGGTGGCCCAGGTGGCCCTGTATTCCACCCTGGCGCCGGGGCTGGGGGGCGCGCTAAAAGAAGGGTAAGCGGTTTTGGGATGACATTGGTGCTCTATACAACTGTACAACACCAAGTAACTGGAAGAGAGATGATAATCGGTTGAAGATGGAGTGCCAAAGGACCAAGAAAAGGCTCGCTACTTTCCATGGCTAGTGGTGTGCCCTAACTGGAGTATATCATAGTGGTCACAGTGTTGGGATATCCTCCTCATGTGGGCTGTGAGGAGATGCCCATTTGAAGCCTTTTAGGCAGCCCAAAGATGTGCAGAAGCCCACTACCCATTAGGGTTATGACTTAGGGTCATTTTGGTCTTTGCACGTGAGAGGATGGGGATGCTTTACCCTCCATCCAACAGCCACCACCAAGTGTGAAGAAAATTAATTCATCCTCCAAGAGAGAAGAAGAGAGAAAACCAAATGAGAAAGGGAAGAAGAGGAAGATTGAAGGAAGAGACAAAGGGAGCTCCTCCCCAAGGTTGTGATGGCTTAGATCCACTACCTTGTCTCCTTCAAGCTTTGGTTCCACCATCTTTGGTGAGATTGTTCCAATCCCTAGTTCTCGATCCCCAAATCCTATTGTGTTCATCCAAGATTCAGAAATCTGATATATGAGATCCTCTAGTGCTATATAGAGAAGAACTTGTTGTATCCCACATTTGATAATAATGGAAGAGGATTTGGTGGCTTTGGCCCGTTGTTTTTCCCCTCAAGTTGAGGGGTTTTCCATGTAAAAATCTGGTGTCTCTTTGTTGATGTATCCTGCTGTCCAGAAAGTTACTCCTACCACAAGACGCTCGTCTGACGAGCGTCTTTTCTGCTGAGTAACATTTTCCCTCCATATATGGTGCTGCATATGTTTCCTTCTATGCTAAGAAACAATCCTTTGAGTTAGTACATGATGTGGTGCTAAGATTACTTTGTTTCCATTGTAGTTTTTAGTTCATCACAAGTGCATTTGTGTGCTAATTCCCAACAGAGTGGTATCAGAGCTTTGTTTGCTTAGGAGGTTGCTAATCCGAGTTGTTTGATTGTTTCTGGAAGTGCTGCTCACAGTGGCTTTGGAAGAAAGCACTACTACAACTCGGATGATAAAACTTGATTCCTCCAATTACTTATTATGGAAGCCCATGATGGAAGAAATCCTTTATTGCAAGGATTTATGTGAGCCAATTGTGAAAGACAAGATACCCACAGGTGTCACTAAAGAAGAATGGAGAGTGTTGGCATAGAAAGGTAGTAGGTATGATTCGGTTGTACATCAACCACAATATATTTCACCATGTTGCAAATGACACAAATGCATGTGAGATGTGGAGGAAGTTGGAGTCTATGTATGAGAGAAAGACATCAATGAACAAGGCCTCGATGATCAAAAACTTGCAAAGCTTGAGTACCGAGATGGCACAAGTGTGATTGAGCACTTTAATGTCTCTCAATGCCATATAAATCAACTTTCATCCATGACAATCAACTTTGAGGATGAGGTGCAAGCATTGTTGCTGCTGAGTTCCATGCCTGATAGTTGGAACACACTTGTTTAGTCACTTAGCAATTCAGCTCCGGATGGGAAGCTCACTTTGGAGATGGTGAAGAACAGCATGCTGAATGAAGAAGTCAAAAAGAAGGAAAAGGGTGATGCCTGTTCTTTTGATGTGTATGTGGCTGAAACCCATGAGAGAATGAGAACCATGGACGGGGTCACACCAGATTTGAGCAAGGCAGAAGCAAATCCAGGGGGGAGATCGAAGTCAAAACAGATAGTATATATTACTTGCTTTCATTGTGGCAATCCGGGACACATAAAGAGCGAGTGCAGGAAGTACAAATGAGAGCTTGTAGAGGGGAAACTTTCAAAGAAAACCAAGAAAAAGACTGAGAACAGCTCAACCATGACTGCAACAGATGAGGACTATCTAGTCATTGAAGATGGTGAATGCTATAGTGCTATTCGTGATGATGCCCGAGTTGGGTTGTGGATTCAGGTGCGTCCTTCCACATCACATCACACAAGGAGTATTTGACATCTTACACTAGTGGTGTCACTGGACAAGTGAGGATGGGAAATAGTGGTTCGTCAACAATTGTTGGCAAGGGCTCTATATGCTTTGAAACAAACACATGTTGCAGGTTGGTGCTCAATGATGTGAGGCACGTTCTTGACATAAGGCTGAATTTATTATTAGTGGGAAAGCTTGACGATATCAAACATCCTAGTTATTTTGGTGAAGGAAAGTGGAAGCTCACCAAAGGCTCTTTGATTGTGGCTCGAGGAAGTAGGCAAGGTAATATCTATGTGACTAAAACCAAGTTGTGCAATGAGGTGTTGAACATTGCTGAAAAAGACACTTCGGTGGAATTATGACACAGGAGGCTTGTGCATATGAGTGAGAAGGGCATGCATGATCTTGCTCGCATGGAGTACCACCCTGAGTTGAAAGGTATATCCTTGAAACCCTGTGCACATTGTTTTGCTGGCAAACAACATAGGGTTGCATTTCGTACACTCCCTCCACATCGTGCAAAAAATGTTCTTGATATTATATTGTGCACACTGATGTTTGCTCCATGACTGAAAAATCCCATGGTGGAGCATTATACTTTGTGACTTTCATTGATGACCATTCCAGAAAGGTTTCTGTGTATGTGATGAAAACACAAATATCAAACACTTGAAGCCTTCAAGGAGTTCCATGCCAAAGTTGAGAGAGAAACTGGCAAGAAATTGAAGTGCGTGAGATCAGACAATGGTGGTGAATACCGAGGTCCTTTTGAAAGGTATTGCAGAAAGTTTGGCATCGGGCTTGAGAAGAGTCCACCAAAAAC
>CBMN010090517.1:0-10004 GCA_000582825.1 Hordeum pubiflorum | reverse complement strand
TTTCTGTAGAATTTTTAAGTGAAGTATTCCAATGGTTGCAGTGCAAAAGTGGCTCAAATAAAACATGAAGGGCCCTATTAAGGGAACTAAAATTTGATAGAATTAAAAAAAGAAATCCCACTGATCTTTTATAAAAGAAAAGAAGTGCTCTACTTGAGTTGGCACTCAAGTTCAAAAGAAAGTTTGGAAAAGTTGCTACTAGGAAGGAATAAAACCTCATAACTCAGAAGAAAGAAATGAGTAAGAAATCAACAAATGATTCGAGAATAGAATTTTCATCTCCTGGTAGAATTTAGAAAATAAAATTAGGAGCAAAATTTTTGGGGTGTTACACATATTTTTTGTGTGGCTCGACTCCTCTTTGTTCAAGAGTTTTGCTCTTTCTCTTTCATATAATGAGCATGAAAAGGCGTTTTAAGTCTCTCTCTCTATCATTGATCTAGCTGTATTGTCAAGTTAGCGACCCGGAGAAAATTGTAAACCATGACTAACAGTTTATACTATGTGCATATTTGGATTGAACAAACCGGTGTGTGCAGAATGCAAAATAATATCCCTACCAGTCATCACAAACATCATGATATCAATACACCAAGTGCATGATGTAAATATATTAGTCCTGGACCGAGCAAAAGGACACGGATCTTGGTAGACATGAACTAAGAGGATGACCAATATGACCTGGAAATTATAGAAGATGACGGTTAAGTAAAATGATAAATATTTGGTTTGCCTACATGATGGTGCAGAAGTTCTTTCATTGGAAATAGGAATTTAGATCTTCCATGTCTACAAATTTGTAAAACTTTCTATCATTCTATTGGAAAAATAGTCGGGCACGACAACGCACGGCAATTATGATCTCGTTAATATTTATATAAAGGGTTGGGCGCGCTTTGCTACGTCGTTGGTGTTGTTAGGTTTCTTAAAAAAACCACTCTGATTCAAAATATGAGGTGTACTACTTTTTTTTAAAAGTCAAACCTTTTAAATTTGATCAAACTTAGCTTGCAAATTTAATATAATGACTGTCTTGCAAGCTAATTTTTCGGCTATAGAATATCATATGGTGACGCTTCTTTTTCTAAGTGGTGATATATTTAGTTTGATGGGGTGGGGAAGATGATAGAGTGTGTTTTATTTTCATTTTTAATGCGGTGATTTGGTGGACCTTTCGTGTTGTAATTCTATGTTATCAGCTAATTAAGCTATATTTATGTGGAAAGTTTTTTGTGACGGAGGTTACATGTACCGTAGTGGTGCTACAATATCACATGGTGATGCTTCTTTTTCTAAGTGGTGGGAGGGTGCGTAGGAATGATATATTTTTTATAGGCAGGTTGTTGTTGACTGATTTGAAAAATTGTTGATCCGATCAAAATCGTAAACCAAATCCAATATTAAATACCTCAATTGAATGAAAGAAGTTTAAAATAGGGAACATAATAAATTAAAAAAATTAAATGGAAGAGCTTGAGAAATTATTGCCCCGATTAAAATCGGATGACTTAATTCAAGATTGAATATCTTAATTAATTGCCGACCTTAAAATTTGAAGCATAGTTTATCGTAAAAAAATTTAAATAAGAGAGATGTGAGAAATTGTTGATCCGGTCAAAATCGTGTGACTCAATTCTAATTGAACAACGAGGGAAGAGTGTTATAGAGGATACTCCCTCTATTTTCTTATTCAAGGTCATTTAAAAAATACATTTTGCATCTATGTAAGGCCACAAACACTAATCGAGACAAAAAATAATGATATTTTCTCGTATTAACAACTTGTTTAATGCTTGTATGCATATGGTTATAATGACACTTAGCTACTT
This sequence comes from Hordeum pubiflorum, assembly GCA_000582825.1. Lineage (NCBI taxonomy): Eukaryota > Viridiplantae > Streptophyta > Magnoliopsida > Poales > Poaceae > Hordeum > Hordeum pubiflorum. The sequence goes on along the minus strand of CBMN010090517.1, from coordinate 8,175 downwards.
TATTCTCATTTCTTCCTTGCATGCATGCGACGTATTAATGATTTTGGTTAAAAAAAGAAAAAATAGTTTGCAAAACAGTCATTAAATTTTATCTTAATACATGTAATCTAAATTTGTGGTTTTGTATAAGGGAATGGAGGGAGTAATAAGGACGGAGCAGACACACAAATTATCCGACCTCCCCGCCGTCCGATCTGGCGCGCATCGCCAATCCCGCAGGGCTCGCTTTCTCGACACGCCCCCTGTGCCCACTGCTAAGCCGGCCCCGCAGTTTCACGTGGGCCACATGTCAGCCGCACGAGCCCCTCCCCGCCTCGGCCATCTCCGGCCATCTCCTCTCCTCCACCAATCCTCCTCCGATCCAATCCCCGAGTTTCCACGCCGCCGCATGCCGCCGTTGCTGCCGCCGTTTGCCTAGGCCTCTGCCTCCCCCATCGCCGGCGCGATGGGGAACACCTGCTCCGGCCCCAGCGCCACGCCGGATCGCCACGGATTCTTCAGCACCGTCTCCGTCGCCGTGCTCTGGCGCCCCGGCGCCGCCCGCACCGAGCCGGCGGTCCCACCGCCCGACTCCTGCCCCTCCATATGCTCCTCCACCTCGTCCGCGGCCCCCGATCTCGAGACCATCGACGACTCCGACCTCTCCTCTCCCTCCTCCAACCCTAACAAGCCCAAGGTAAAGCGCGTCCAGAGCGCCGGCCTCCTCGCCGAATCCGTCCTCAAGCGCGACTCGGAGCGCATCAAGGACCTCTACACCCTAGGCAAGAAGCTGGGGCAGGGCCAGTTCGGCACCACCTACAAGTGCGTCGAGAAGGCCACGGGGAAGGAGTTCGCCTGCAAGTCCATCTCAAAGCGGAAGCTCGTCACCGAAGAGGACGTCGAGGACGTGCGCCGCGAGATCCAGATCATGCACCACCTCGCCGGCCACCCCAACGTGATCTCCATCGTCGGGGCTTACGAGGATGCTGTTGCCGTGCACCTCGTCATGGAGCTCTGTGCGGGAGGGGAGCTGTTCGACAGGATCATACAGCGGGGGCATTACTCTGAGAAGGCCGCCGCGCAGCTGGCTAGGGTGATCATTGGGATTGTGGAGGCTTGCCATTCTCTTGGGGTCATGCACAGGGACCTCAAGCCAGAGAATTTCTTGTTTGTCAACCAAAAGGAGGACTCGCCACTCAAGACCATTGATTTCGGGCTCTCTATCTTTTTCAAACCAGGTCTGGCCTCTATCCTTGGTGCTGGCTGTACTGTAGAACGTTCATGACATTTTGCTGGTGCAATTTTTTATATATATCATGGAAAGTGCTAGCTTGAGCTGCTATTTTACTAACTTAGCCAGGTGGATGTGTTGTATTGGTGCACTTGCAGCTTTCAGTTGAGAATCTTTGTTTAATACGAGATGTTGAATACTATTGTGCTAGACTGCTAGGGTTATTTGAAGTTTTCTTGATCGAGTTTTCATGTCTAGTAATGGACTAATAATTCCAGTTTCAGGGATAAATACATTGTGTGACAGTAGTAATGTGTAAACCAGGGATACTTAAGCGTCTCCGAGTATACCAGTAACTTTGAGACACAAGCTTGTAATTTGTGAGAACTTAATTTATGTCGCTGCACCTTAGATAAGAGTAATTTGGCCCTTCTTTGTCCATGTGTGAATGTGAAATTGCTGCTCAAGGTTGTGTACTTACACAGGAAGGTGACATGGAGCTTTGTGTGACAATAAGACTGAGGCCTTGTTTGTTCCAGCTTCAGTTGGCTTCTAATCACCTGTAGATTCGCTTCACTAGCAAAGCTAATTCTGCGAATCATCTTTGCCACTGAAGTAACCTGGACGTGCTTCAGGCAATTGCGCTGAAAATGGCCCGAATCCAGATTCAGCTTCACTGGCAAAGCTGATTCCAAATAGCTGTTTGTTTCGGCTTCTGATTTTTCCTACGACAATCTGCTGCCTAAAGCTGACAAACAGGGCCTGAGTTTCTGCGCAAACACAAAACCTGCGACCAAACTCCTATGCAAATAGTTATGAATATTGACTATTGTGTCTAGATACTGGTTTAATTAATTGAACAAAAATCTTCAGATGATGTCAAATGCACAGTACTGGTTTGATTGCACATATTTTGTAATGTTACATTGACTAAGAATATTATCCTTTATCCCACAAAGGGTCATCGGTGCATATCATCACCAATTGAATTTCTCTTATTTGCTCACCTGCTATGGCAGCCATGTGAAACCATAAAGAATATCATGATATCTGGAAGAGTTTCATCTCAGAAATATATGGCTTTTGAGTTTTATACACGATCCAGGTGTGGATTATATGGTTATGGCAAGTGATGGTGCAGCTTTGCAGGGTTTGCCTATAAATATTAGACCACAGTGTTTGAACCTTCAGATGACCGGACTCCACGCAAAGTTCTGAATTCTTGAGCATGATGTCATATGAGTGTGCCGAGCCTATTTTGAAAGTGCAACCGAAAAGGATAGCATTCCGCCTTTCTGTTCCGGCTTTTGGCTATGGAATGGGTATTGAGGACCACAATTTTTTAGAAATAAAAGTACATTCATGGTCATGCACATTGATAGTTGAAGATTTTAGAATGTTAAACCTTACAACCTGTACATATTCAGACATGGAAACTGCTATGGAAGTAATCACTATTCCTATACATCTTCCTGTGCAATATGCATTAAAATGATTGCTTTTACAGGTGGAATTTATTCGGATGTCGTTGGAAGTCCTTACTATGTCGCCCCTGAGGTTCTGCTGAAACAGTATGGCTGCGAAGTGGATGTTTGGAGTGCCGGAGTAATAATTTATATCTTGTTGAGTGGGGTCCCTCCATTTTGGGATGGTAAGCCTGCATCTAGTCTTCTAGCTACATTATTAAACCTCATCTTTTTACACAATATTTACAGTTCTCCACTTCTTTATTTTGTTGTGGACTCTGGTCTCTTTTTCAGAATCTGAGCAAGGGATATTTGAACAAGTTTTGAAAGGTGATCTTGATTTTTCATCCGAGCCCTGGCCCAGTATCTCAAAGAGTGCAAAGGATTTGGTTAGGAAAATGCTGAACCGTGATCCGGGAAAGAGATTGACTGCACATGAAGCTCTATGTGAGTACATCGAAGCATAAACACCATGTCGTGATGAAACTACTATTTTAGCATCCAGTGTAGTATTCACATCAATCGTTATGGTAGTGAGCCATCTTTATATTGGCAGGTCATCCTTGGGTTTGTGTTGATGGAGTTGCTCCCGACAAGCCACTTGATTCTGCTGTCTTAACTAGATTAAAACAATTTTCAGCCATGAATAAACTAAAGAAGATGGCTCTTAGAGTGAGTATTGCAGTAAAATTTCCTTCAGTTTTCTACCAAGCATATTGATTAAGCATGTTCAGTATTGATGCTATCGTTAAACTGGGTTATGCGTATAGGTAATTGCCGAGAATCTGTCTGAAGATGAAATTGCAGGATTGAGAGAGATGTTCAAAATGCTGGACACTGACAATAGTGGCCAAATCACATTGGAGGAACTAAAAACTGGCTTGCAGAGAGTTGGTGCCAACTTAAAAGAGTCAGAAATTGCAACTCTAATGGAAGCGGTAATTGTTCTAACATATTCATCGCAGCATAGCGCTTGTATTTTCAGTTGTATGCTTTCTAAGATAATATATTGCTTGTTATCAAGCCCTACAAGCTCAAGAAAGCTTTCTTTAATTAGGGTTCTTGAGACATCTATAGCTTGACAGTTGGCATAGCATTCTTGACATTGGTACTATTTACTTGTAAAAAGCTTATAAGCTATTGTATTTCTTCTGAACTTCTATCGTTCTGAAAATTTTCATTGCCATGTGAGAGTATCCCTTTCATGTTCTGGAAAGGACTGTACTGCGAGGAGTATTAGCTATACATGTACTACTTGTACTAGATATGAGACATGTTCATTAGGCCTTGCTTGAATGAAGATATGTGTTGTGCAATTTTCAGGCTGATATTGATAACAGTGGGTCAATTGATTATGGGGAGTTCCTTGCGGCAACATTGCATCTGAACAAGGTCGAGAGAGAAGATAATCTGTTTGCAGCATTCTCATACTTCGATAAAGATGGCAGTGGTTACATTACTCAAGATGAACTGCAAAAAGCATGTGAAGAGTTTGGTATAGGAGATGCACATCTTGACGATATTATCCGAGACATTGATCAAGACAATGTAAGTAGATTCATTCTCATTATGAAATGTATTAGATACTAGAGATAAAGAAGTTTATCCCGGTTTCTGTCTCCAGGATGGCCGGATCGACTACAATGAATTTGTAACAATGATGCAAAAGGGAAATAATCCACTAGGGAAAAAGGGACAGGGGCAGATGAGCTTTGGTCTTAGGGAAGCATTGAAGATACGCTAGTGGTGACTGATCTGTGCTCTTTCACTTTTCTCACTTTATGTTGGATGGTTCGATTTATATAGTGCCTTACTCCTCATCAGATATTGTTTCAACTGTCCACAGTCCATTGTTTGGTCTATGTGCCCTAGTCATTTGCTATGCTAATGATAGTGTAGCCTGAAGGATCCGCCCCCCATGATCTCGACAATTCCTGTTCCAGCTAACCAACGCAGGGCAGGATTACTGAACTATGAAGCCAACTAAAGAAGGAATTCTCCAATGGCGTGGCAAAGAGAGATTCTAGATGGTTGTACCATTTTTCAATCAGAAGGGATCACCCTGCTTGTAGATTGCATGTATCTAGTTTTGGCATCTCAAGCGATGGAGTGAGCAGACTGAATATCCGGTGACTACATCTGAGCATGAATTAGAGTTCCCAAGTTCAGTGGCAGTGTGACTATAAAAATATAAAAATGTATAGGAGAGAAAAATATGTAATTAGCGAAGCTCTTTATATGTCCACCGATCACACTGATATAACGGATACAAATGTATAGTATCGAATCTGAATGGAAGATAGAAGCTGTTTTTTTTTTTCTTGTGCTTGCTCATGTTTTCCAATTTTTTTGAGGGAACTCTAGATTCCCCTATCGATCCTCATAATTTATATGTGGTTGTTCTGATCTATCAGTAGAGCATGTCAAGCAAAAGGGTAAAACAGTAAAATTACAGCCTAGGGAAGCACCGTTATGGTGTTCAGTTAACCCATCAACCGAAATACTCATTATTAGATATGTATATATCGAGCGAAGGACCATTTTAGGTATATATCATGACCGTGTCGATCAAAAGGTGTGCGCACTACAAGTATTACCTCCGTCCCAAATTATGTACGTATCTAGATACGGTAGACGAGATTTGGGACGGAGGGAGTAGCATGTTAGGGTGTGACTTAAAAGAGAAAAGAATGGCATACCGCCTGATCCTTCACCTCCAATTCCTCCTGACGCAATGGATTATTCGCGTTGGATGGATCCAGTGAGCAAGCGACGCGCTAGGAGATGGTTGCAAGTGACGAGCACGCGGGCATGAGCCGTGATCAACTTAAAACTCGTGCTCGTCACCTAAAAACCTCATCTCTGCACCCTCACTACCCCTCTCCCTCTCCCACTTCTTCCTGCCCAAGCATAAGGCTCCAGTCTCCTTCGCACGATCTTCTTCCCCGCGTTTTCCTACCATCCATGGCGCAATCTTGATAACAATACAAAACTGCCATGCAACAGAACTCCACACCACATCTCACATTGGATCACAACCCTCCCATGGTAGGGGGAATTGACCCAATACCACTTCCGACTTAATAACACTAACCTTTGTCCAGATATCACGTAGGTGATGTCAACAAGTAGAAACTGCAACTATAAACCTTTGTCCTGATATCATCTACATCTATAGCTAATACTCCACCATTCAACAGAGATACCATCTGCATATCCACGTATTGACAAAGCATTACCTTAAGTAAGATGACATACTATTGGTATACATGATTTCATTAGCGGCCTCATGCAACCATTTTTCCTCAGTGGCAATACCACAGTACAATCATTTCCACTTATTGTCACCATGGTACTTTCCTAGCAAGGTTAAACTACAAATGCACACCACTCCCTCAATGGATTACCCATCTAAACAAACCAAGAGAAGACAAACAATCAGATAGAAAATATGTGTATAGAAATCGAACATAAGCATCAACACAACCTCAACATAATAAAGGAATAATTCATCACTTGATCAACACCACCGTAAACAATAGTACATCAGATGGACCAGAATTATGATAAATATCTCCTATGGCCGGGAGGAGGTAACATCTTCACTACTAAAAATGAACCCGTAGTCCGGGGGTTGATCAGTGGATTTTGTGTCATATTTAGAGCTCATTTGTTGCCCATTTTCGTATCAAAATCCCTTATATCAGACCCATTAGCCATTTTCATATCCATTTTGCATGATTTACGTTTTCCATGCATTTTACTAAGGTCATTTGATAACATTTAGTTTTTATGAGTTTTCCTTGGTTCTATTATCGATGTAGGAGTATTAAAGCTTCTGTGGACTTAGCACAAGAAATGGACGAAGTTGGGGCCAAAACAGAGAAGTTGCAAGCATCAGCTTCATGCCTTTTGGAAAGTTTGATAAGAAGAACTTTTCCAACAAGTCTAAATTGAATATACAATATGCCGAGGTTATCAAGCTCGTTAATACGATTCCAACGAGGCCAAGAACGCAAAAATTGGAGTTCGTCTGAGGAAATGATGACCAAAATACGAAACACCACACGTAGGTTCTAGAAAAGAAGACGGTGCACGGTGCGACCAAACTTGGTTTTACTAACGAATCCCGGCTATGGATTTGGCTGTAAGTTCCGCGATTCTTCACCGATTTTGTCCCAGTTTGTTCCTGCAAGAACCTTGGACACCAATGAAGAGCTACGGTGATACGTCCCAAACACATCTATAATTTTTTATTATTAAATGCTATTATATTAACATTCTTACATATTGCAACACCCTACAGTGGTAACCCCCCACGTGTGCGTGGCACGGAAGGCACCATAGGACAGCACCAAAATAAAACAAGATCATCAATCAACTAATAGGACAAAAGGGATCTACTCAAACATCATAGGATGACAACACATCATTGGATAATAATATGTGGCCTAAAGCACCATGTTTAAGTAGAGATTACAACGGAAAAAGAGGGCTTACACCACTGCATAGAGGGAGAGATAGTTGGTGATGACGACGATGAAGTTGTTGATGTAAATCGTCGTCACGATGATTCCCCTGACGGTGTTCCGACGCCACCGGGAGAGAGGGGGAGAGGTCCCCCTCCCCCTTCTTCCTTGGCCTCCACCCTAGATGGGAGAAGGATTCCCCCTATGGTCCTTGGCCTCCATGGCCCCCAAAGGGGTGGGAGCACCTCTAGATTGGATCTGTCTCTATTTTCTTCACTGTGGCACGACCTCGGTTTCTAGCCGAACACCGTTAATATCCGGAGATCCCTAACCCCGATCGGGCTAAATTTTTTACACAATTGTTTTCTGTATATAAACTTCCTTGCGCCCTGCTACTTGTGATAGGCATTGGGATTTCCTGAAGAGGAAGGGTGATGTAGTATAGTAGCAGGTAGTATTTCCCTTATTTAAGAACCAAGGTTTATTGAACCAGTAGGAGATCACACAAACGAACGGTCAACAATACCTTCACAGACACAAATAAATACTTGCACCCAACGCAGGCAAGAGGGTTGTAAATCTGTAACATCCCGAGACCGATTCTTTCCACAATAATTATTATATTGGTTGCTCTAATTTATTTTTTGTATTGCATCATGTCATCATGCCATTAATTTTTGCAACCTAAGTTAAAACTCAAACAAATAAATTGCATGGACCTTTGATCCATTTAAATTGAGGGAAATTCACATGGTGATTTCTCTTTAAAACATATATCCTCCCAATATTATTAGGGAGGTATTATAAACCATTCCATTAATTTTGGGAAGAACCATAACAAACTTGCAATTAAATCCCATGCCTATTCTACTTCAACTTTGGCCTTCCAACTTTGTCCAAAATTCTTTTATCATTTTCCCAAGCTGAAGGGATCGATAGAAGAGACGTCTACAGGGGGGTGAATAGACTACTTGCANNNNTTAAAACCTAACCTTTTCCCAAGTCAATTAGTGGGCAGTTTTAGCAAATA
>CBMN010090478.1:51-10454 GCA_000582825.1 Hordeum pubiflorum | reverse complement strand
CCAGTTGGGGGAAGCATCATCTCCAAGCGATGCGCAGTAGCTCCCCACGACGTCGGTCCAGCAGCAGCATGAATTGTCGGAGGAGAGCTACTTGAGTGTCGTCGCAGAGAACCGCCCACTGTTGTAGAAAGCCACGAAGTTTCACAAGAACACAGCCCAACCCTCTCCAAGTTCGACCCTGAAAGCAAAATTCATTTCTCAGTCTCCATATACTCCATAAGGAGGCAGATGTCACCATATTAAGCACAGGATTTTTCTTATGCAAATGCCATAAAGCACATATATCACCAAAACAAGTAATCTGATTGATATGGAACCCTTCAGCAACCAGCCCCCACACACATTTTGCCACAATGCAATCAAAGAAGAGGTGTTGGACAGATTCCAATTCACAACAAAAAAGACAAGTAAGATCATCTACATTTCTGCGCTTGGCAAGGTTATCCCTAGTCAAAACTTTCTTATGAGCACACAACCAGAGAAACACATGTATATTACGCGGACACAAAACTTTCCAGAGTTTCTCATCAATGGCAGAAACCACCCCTCCAAAATTAATAGATTTATAAAAGGATTTGACTGAATAGCTCCCATTTGCCTCCAACAACCAAATTGGAGTATCAGGGTGTTCAGTCAAAGGGAATTGCTTAATCGTATCAATCAGCTGGTACCATCTAGCCATACCATTTTCATCTACACATCTTCTAAAGGATAGCTTCAAACTCTCCCCATCCCAAACCTGAGCCACAGTGCATTCTGTTTGATTAAAATGTCAAAAAGATCCCAGAATTGTGTTTTGAGGGAACAATCCCCCGCCCAGATATCGTGCCAAAATTTGACATTCACTCCATTTCCTATTTTCCATCTATAAAAAGTTCTAGATGCGTTTATAGCCCAGGTGGCTCCTCTCCAAAAAGGAGAGCCAGATTCCGGTTTCGCCCACAGAATATTTGGAGAGTTAGTATTATATTTAAAGTCAATAATCCTCTTCCAATCTTTAACCCCTTGATCAAAATATCTCTTACCCCGGGATGCCAATAAGGTCATATTGAATTCTTTGAGGTTGGGAACACCCAAACCCCCAAAACATTTTTTCTGAGAGACGAGGCCCCAGTTAACCAGGTGGTATTTATGTTGCTCATCTACATTCCCCCAGAAAAAATGAGCCATTTGAGTATTGATGGCATTAATAGCCCATTTAGGAAATTTAATAACAGCCATCAAGTAGGCCGGGATTCTCACAATACAAGCGCAAAGTAGAATTAGTTTCCCTCTATAAGACAGAGGTCTCCCAAGCCACCCAGAAATGCCTTTAATAATTTTGTCTATAATAGGTTGCAGGTCCTCTCGTTTTAGGTTCTCGTAGTGAAGGGGAACGCCTAAATATTTAATTGGGAAGGAACCAAGCTCACAACAGAAAATTTGAGCAAAAGATTTAGCTACATCCTCATCAATATTGATGGTCAACAAGTCACTTTTATGAAAGTTAATCATCATGCCAGATAAGTTTTCAAAGCAAGAAAGAATCCATTTAAAGTTTTTGGCCTTCTCACACGAATTTTCAAGGAACAACAGGGTATCGTCCGCATATTGCAGACTCGTGATCCCTCCTGGTATAATATTAGGTAGAAGCCCGGAAATCAGCCCTTGTCGAGACGCCTTGCTAAGCATCTTAGAAAAGACATCCGCAACTAAATTGAACAGCAAGGGAGAGCTCGGATCTCCCTGTTTAAGACCTTTTCCCCCCAGAAAATAAGGTCCAATGGTGTCGGCCTGCGAAAGGATCTCGACGAGGAGCTCGTTGGTGAGCCTCTCCAGCGCCATGGCGCTGTCCGTAGACGATGAAGACCTGCACGAACACAATGGACCAGCGAAGAAGGCAGGGCAAGGTTCTTGCGATGATGGATGGTGGTGATGCCCCGCGAACGTACCTGGCACGAGTCGTCGGAGCGCGACGACCTTCCTCCCACGTAGGAGAGGGAGCCGCCGGAGTGGACATGCCGGAAAAAGGCGGCGGCGAGCTTGGACTAGGGCCACGAACAAACGTAAACCTACCCATGGGGAGTCTGGAACTTTGCCGTGCCTGAGCCAACGGGCCGTCCGTGCGAGTCTAAATAGGCTAAACTGTACCCAAGTCACACAATCATACCATGTGAGAACTTGCAACTAGGAATTTCCAAAATCTGTGAGCGGGACTTCCAAATCTGTAAGCCATTTCCTTTCCTTTTCTTTTCTTTTCTTTTCTTTTCATTTCATTTCTGTAAAAATGGTGAAGGGGACTTACACTATTCACAAATCACAAAATCATGGCTCTACTCTACAGTTATCTGCAGCACGGTGGTGAGCCTGGGTTTTCTGTATCTTCTCAACAGCAGCGAGGAGCACACCACGCTCACGGAAGAGAAGGCCATGCAGGCGCCGGCCAGCCACGGCGGCATCTGGAGCCCCGTCACCGGGAACAGCGCGCCCGCGGCCACCGGTATGGCCACGACGTTGTACGCCATGGCGAAGAAGTAGTTCCAGCGGATCCGGTTGAAGGTCTTCCTCGAGAGGTCGATCGCCGTGATCACGTCCTCCAGGTTGTTCCTCACCAGCACGTAGTCCGCGGCCTCGATGGCGATGTCCGTGCCGCCCCCGATGGCCATCCCGACGTCCGCCGCCGCAAGGGCCGGGGAGTCGTTGATGCCGTCCCCGACCATGGCCACTATGCTCCCGTCCTTCTGGAGCGACCGGACCACGTCGGCTTTTCCGGCCGGCATGACCTCTGCTCTTACATCCTCAATGCCAACCTGAGAAATAACAATAATCCAGTGAAAACAGTTAGGCAACTGAGGTGGTAAAAATCAACAAATGGGTGATCAGAATTCAGAAGCAAACGGATACGAACCTCTTTCGCGACAGCTTGTGCAGTCCTCCAGTTGTCACCTGTGAGCATCACTGGATGAATGCCCATCTTCTTCAGTCCTTCCACGACTACGGCAGCCTCTCTTTTCAAGGGATCGGCTATCCCCATCAAACCCACGAAACTGCTGTCATATGCGACCAGAATGCCGGTTTTTGCATTCAGTTCCAGATCTACCAAGAAACCTTCAGCTTCCGCGGGAACACTCACACCATTTTCATTCATCAAGGCACGGTTTCCAATCTGCAGTAACATTTTTATTACAGATAATCAGCAATTTACTTGCAAACATTTATAAATGCATACGTTACAGTTACACATTGCTTTGAGGTATTTTACGGAAGGGGTAAAGGATGATGGCAGCTTATGACTCACCAAAACTTTCTTCTCGTTGATCAAACATTGAACTCCTTTGCCAGGCACAGCAGAGAAATCTTCAGCTTCAAGCAACCATTGGGACAATATCTGCTCTTTTCTTTGCTCAAGGCCATCCTTTGAGGAAGGGAGCTTGCCAAAGAAATGGAAATGAAATGCATATTCCAATACAGCCTTTGCAAGAGGATGCTCACTGCTTGCCTGTGTACAAAGCAAAATCATAAATATTTTTCAACTTACCATTTTTTCCCCTTTATCATATATGGATATGCAGTCAGAAAGTGCTAAGATGATGAGCAAGGAGCGAACCATAACATGTATATGAACCATAATAAGAGTAATTTGTGATCAAGATTGATTGCCTCACCTCTGCAGATGCTACAAGTGTGAGGAAATCTCCAAGGTCCATTCCGGAGAAAACCTTTGCCGTTGTTACAACAGCCTTTCCTTGTGTTAGTGTCCCTGTTTTATCAAAGATCACGTAATTTACATTTTGAGCCCTCTCCAATGCATCTCCACCTTTTACAAGTACTCCGTGGTTAGCCCCGATTCCAGTTGCCACCATTACAGCAGTTGGTGTTGCCAGACCAAGGGCACAAGGACAAGCAATCACCACAACAGATATGGAGAACATGAGGGAGAAGACGAAGCAATTGCTCGTTCCGTCAAACCATGAATGTGGATATGCTCCAAACGATCCACATAAGAACCTATAAAAGTAGAGAATCCACACGTGAGAAACTTGAACGAAGCATTACTATGAATTTTGTACAATGTTTATTGAACTCACCACACAGAGAACGTTAGAATGGACAAGGTGATGACAATAGGAACAAAAATGCTAGCCACCTGAAATGGCAACAGCGGAATGTCAGCACCAACCAAAATAGGCATCTACACTACGTTGCAATGCTTTTGGTGAACACATGGCTATTTCAGAAGTAAGCTAGTCCACCAAAAGTTGTTTCGCTCTTTTAAAAAAAAGTTGTTTTGCTAAAACATTAATAGATTACTTCAAATAAAAAGAGAAGCAGAAAACAACATGCAAACATAGAATATCACATAAAAATAAGTATACTCACATAATCGGCAAATTTCTGAATAGGCGCTTTGGACATCTGAGCAGTTTCAACCAGAGATATTATCTGACTCAAAACTGTTCCGGATCCTACTTTAGTTGCTTGTATATGAAGGATGCCGTGTAAGTTGATTGTCCCTCCAATTACTACACTCGATACTTCTTTGGGCATAGGTGCAGATTCACCAGTTATCATACTTTCATTGATATGGCTTGTTCCCCAAACAACAACACCATCAGAAGGAACTTTCGAACCAGGAAGCACTTTCAAGACATCACCAGGTTGGACTAACAGGGCATCAATCTCCCTCTCCCCAACGTATTTTCCTTCTGAATTAGAAATGGTAATGTTAGTTTGCTTGCAGTTCTCGACAAACTGCATTTGAGTACACCAGTTATCTGTTTTTTGCTTATATATGCTGAAGGATAAAACTGTACCGCTTACCTTTGTCTTTCAGAAGCAAAAGAGCAGTAGCAGGGACAAGTTCTACAAGCTTTTTAATAGCATCTGATGTCTTCCCCTTTGCGAGAACCTCAAGATACTTCCCAAATAACACAAACGTGATTATCATTGCACTTGTCTCAAAATATAAGGGAGGTTGAAATCCAGTGAATCCTCCATATAGTAGTGCACAAACGGAATATACATATGATGCAGTGGTGCCAAGAACAACCAACACATCCATATTTGTAGAACCATGTCTTAAGGCTCTGTAAGCTGCAACATAGAATCTCTTGCCAATAACGAACTGTACAATGCTAACCAATATCCAGTTCACCAAATCCCCCATATGAAATGGTCCACAGTGCATGAGAAGCAATGTACTGATGAAAGGTATATTAGGGCAGATCATACGTATGAAAAATACAGGAATCTGTTGCAAAGAGGCAATTGAACTGAGTCAGTAAGCAAGCAGCAGCATAGCAAGCCTTAGACGTATTTTGAACATGAGGAAGCAAACAAAATATATTACTAGGCAAAAAACAAAATCCCTACAGCTATTCATCGTAACTTGTTTTAGAGAAGTAGACGACCCTACATTTTTATCTGTTTACTACAATACCCCTACTGTTTAGTCAATTGCCAGATTTGATGTGAATACCATGTGAGATGTCCATGTTCCCATTTATTACTTGCTCAAACATTGAAATAGAACAACATTGCTCTCCTATGTCAATCTTATCTTGTTGGGTTTCAGATGTAAGCAAAAAAGAAGAGTGAAACATCATTCTAAATTCTAAAAGATTTCTGTAGGTAGTTAGATGCCCCACGATGACAATAATATGTGAGTGTCATTTACATGCTACCTATTGCTGACACATCATACATTCCCTACTGCAGTGTAAATTGTTTACCCTAGATACAACTATCAACTATGCCGACAGTACTATAATCACAACACGTGTTATTATACTTGAAACTTCAAACAAAACTGTCTTAAGTGAGCAATAGAAAAGCAATCAAAACTTACACTTAGGAATAAGCTAGAACGAAGAAGATGGAGCATTTTGGAGGCCTCATGTGCGTCATTTGAAGCCCCTCGACTGTAAGGATTCTGCACGTGCGCTTTGAATCTCCCATTGCTTCCCATTTCAATGGTATCCACAATTGATCGCAGACCAACAGCTTCTGGATCAAATACAATTTCAACTTCTGAGAGAGTAGTATTTACACCAAACTGTCGCAAACCATCCATTTTCTTAAGGATATCATGTAGTATATCTGCATCCCTCTCTGTGTGCACGCCAGTCAGACCTAGCAATATCTTATCTTGCTCGCTACTCTGTAAGAATGCAGCTTCAAAACCAGCATCCTCGATAGCCTGAACAATTTCATCCTTGCTAATTGTAGACGGATCATACTCAACTTCTCCTAATGAGGTTGCCAAGGCAACGACTGCTCCTTTTATACCGGGTTGTTTCTTTAAGATACCCTCGACCGAGTTCACACAATTAGCACATGTCATTCCTCCTATCCTAAATTGTGCTGACAATGTCTTCTGAGACTTAGGTTGAGGGACTGCAGAATCTGGGAGAATTTCAGCGTCAAATCCAGCATCTTCTATAGCTTCTATTATGTCCTCGACCTGCAGAAAGAAGTCCCAAAATAAAATTGCAGTTAACAAAGTGACCCAAATATGCCAAAAGATCTAGAGTCAATATGTTTCACTACAGAATCAGTCATCTAAAGTGGAGCAGAACTTGGCACACAAGGATTAGTATTCAAACTGAAGTTGAACCGTTCTAGGGAAGGGGGGGAAAGAGGGATCAAACTACTCGTATTATTGCTTGAGCTTGTTTTTTTAGGGCCAACGGTGGGGAAAGATTGCTCAGCTTTTCTGAGGAACCATTTAAAGCTAATGATATTCATAATCTGAAGCAAAACAGCAAAATTCCAGCCAGAAAGCAAATGGTCAAAAAGGGAGGCTCACTACTCATGGTGGGAAAAAAATCAATACACAAGTATAATTAAGAAGTTGTGATCGTACTCCTTAAAGTGTGGCAAAATAAGCTCAAAGTTCCACACAACCAAGACAACACCACTACAGTGAGTAAAAAATTACCATCTCATCGCCATTTTCCGGCAAGCACATGGTAATTAATAAATTGCTCCTAGAACTAGCGAGGTAAAGGTTTGTCACACAATTTATTCTTCCGGAATCAATCTCCGCATCATGTTGCTTGAGCCGTGCAATGTCAACCGTCAGCTCAGCGACTCCTTTAGGCTTTTCACCGGAAAATACGATTTAACAGCTGCAGGGCCTGCAGCTCCCCAATCAGCTCACCAACCAACCAAAAGCTACTGCAGTGCCACGCTCCCCACAAATCCCGCGATCCACGATCCACCAACCCCCGAAAGCAAAAGGGGCTCGAATCATCAACCACTGGCGAATGACCGATCCCGCAGTCTGATTCTCACGCGTACGGCACCGCATTTAACTGACGGCGTGTTTCCGACCCGTCAACCCTCACGATTTCAGTTCTCACGTCCGATTACTGAAACCGAAAATTGCAGGCCCGTACCCAATTCTCTCGATCGAATGAAGTGGAAGCAAGCGCACCAACTCCCCGAGCCTTTTGCGACAATCAAAAGCCTCCAAAAGACGCGGTCTTTTACTGTTTCTAACCAAAAATCAAACATGACAGGCGCAACGAATTTGTCCGCGAGAAAATCACCACCCCCAAATGCATCGACGAGCTCCAGAATGGACCGGAGAGAGGCGCAGACCTCCGCCTCAGCGGGCGCAAACGCGCAAGGATCACGGGACGACACCTCACCTTGAGGAGCGCGGGGTCGAAGACGACGCGGGCGCGGTTCTGGAGCAGGGACACGGCGACGCGCCGGACGCCGCGGCGGGCGGAGACGGCGGCCTCGACGGCGCTGGTGCAGGCGGAGCACGTCATGCCCGTCACCCGCACGTGCGCCTCCGCCTCCTCGTCCTCCTCCTTGCCGCCGCCGCCTCCCGCCGGCGCCGCTCCGCCCATCTCCTCGTCGTAGGAGCCCAGCAGCGCCACGTCCTCCATGTCGTCGCCGGCGCCCCCGCCCGCGCGGCCGCCCCCGGCGACCGCCGCGAGCTGGAGGTGGGCCATGGCTGTCAGAGGAGGAAGGGGCAGGAGGGCGGGCGACAGAGGTGGGAATATTTCGTGGGGGAAGGGAGACCGGAGGAAGGAGACAGGGTGGGGTTGGTTTTATAAAGTGGGGGGAAAGGTGAAGGACAGGGACCAAAATGATATTTAATGATACAACAGAGGGGTGTTTTTGCAAATGTTACGTATTAGTATTTTTGCAATGTGGTCCCTCGAAGCTTGCGGTTTTGGTTTGACTCGGTTTTCATGTTCGGTGTGGAAGTCAATATGCGGTCCAAATGGTTGCATAACTGCATATGTAATGTGAAAGATTACGTTGGAAATGAGCTTTGACATCTTCCAATTGAAATATGAGTATATGAGTATAAGAGGTTTGTTTTACTTAATTTTGCAGATTTTAATATGGGGTATGGACTCAATAGATATTTTCTGGACTGCGTTTGGTGTGCGGTAGATTACGGTTATTCTATGTTACCGCCATTTAGATCTGTTGTTATGGTTTATTTGGTCTTTTTTATTTTGGATTAAAATTTAACTATAAATTTAACTAAACATATATGAGCAATATGTCACAAAAAATATACCATGTGAAATCTCTTTCAAATACAAATCCAACGATATATGTATCTTATATTTCGTTAGTCATATGTTTGTCTGAATTTTGATCTAGAATATGAGGGGCTAATAAACCCGAATGGAGGAAGTATAAGGTTTTTGTGTCGCACCCGACCTTCTGGGTTTAACCAAAGTATAATATGTTTAAAATTGGATCATGGACAATGCAACGCCTGGTTGGGTTAGTTAAGAAAAGAGTCCAATGGTCAGCGGGTGGTTACATTTAGATCGAGGGAGGGTTGGGTTTGGTGAGCTAAACTTTGGCTCGCCATGGCCTATGTCATCATACCAAAACTAAAATAGCATCCACCCCACATGTGATCGCTAAATGAATATCTTCCTCCTTGGCTGCACGTACCGTCGCCTGCCGCCCCGGAGCGGCCAGCAACACCTGGCAAACGTGCCGCGTCGCGGAGTCTGCGCCGGTCGACGACGATACGGTCGCGGGAGCGGTGTGGGTCCCCCGCGGAAGGAAATGGGTAGGTGGGGTGGGTCGACGCGCGTGGTCCGTGGTGTGGTGTGCAAGCGAAGGGAAGGGAAGAGGCGACGGCGGACGCGACACGGCGGCCGAACCCAACGCTGACCCGTCGCCTCCGACACAAGCCGCGGAACATTTCCCTGTCTTTGTACTTACCCGTGCCGTGGGAGCCCAAGGCGGATCCTGCTTTTGTTTCCCAGTTTTTGTCCTGTTTTTTTTTTTTAAATCACGTGGCTTCTTTTTTTTTTGCGAGAATTAATCGTGTGGCACGTCGCCGCGACGCATGCACACCCCGTTCTTATGCCAACTCCAACGGCATCATCGAATCACCCCTGAATATTTAGACCGGACGGTTCGCACATTTTTTATCATCCGACGTCGGTCATCTTTGGACCGGTTCGGACGTTTGAAATTCTTCAAATCGGCGCTAAACGAACATCCACCACGTCAGACTCCGACGTCGTGGACCTACCCTAAATCCTCAGCGAGGGGGTTGTTCCCGAACTCTTCACCCACGTTCATGTCACTCGGATCAGACGCGGTTGGACGCCCGCCTACCCGCATTCATGTCGGTCAGAATGGACATGACTGGACGGCTGACCGGCACATCATTTAGATTGAAGCGGCGTCTGCGAAGCCTTATTCCAGACGTTGCCTGCATTGAAGCGGCACCATAGGGTTGCCTTAGCTATTTAAGCCCGACATCGAAGGACGCAAGCCATTTACCACCACACTGCCGCTTCTCCTCTCCGCACCTCCCTCAAACTTGCACGCCTCCAAGCACCGTCCATCGTGATGGACAATTCGATGCCTCGAAGTGGTTCTCTGCACCCTTCAAATCAGGGAGAGCTCCGGGTCGTGGCACCATCGCTCATGGTCTCCATGTCCCTCATCGCTCAGGGCTCCGTTGGACATCAAGCAGAAGTCTATCTCCTTGGATGATGAGGAGCAGAAGCCGCCCCTCCTCGTCAACGTCCCCGATACAGATAACAACACATGCGGCGAATCAAGATGATGCTGGCGCGGTCGACCGTCAACTGCGGTCAGGCATCGCTGTCTCCTGCACCCCACTTCGGTGTCCAAATCGGACATCGCATGAAGAAGGAGTCGGTATCTCTGCCGCACAGCCGTGTCATCTAGATTGGACGCCGCGTGAACGAGGAGCCGACATCTCCGCTACATAGTTGCGACGTCCACATCAGACGTCGCAGCAAGAAGAAGGTGTCGTCGTCCCCGCCACATCGCCAACCGGACAGCCAGTGGCGCTCGATCGCCGTGAAGGAGTCATCCTCCAAGTCGCCCCCGCGCCTCCACTACTACGTCGGTGACGGTGATGTCTACTACACAATTTATTCTTGTAGACTCGT
>CBMN010090460.1:0-14003 GCA_000582825.1 Hordeum pubiflorum | reverse complement strand
GTGACGTGAACGCAGTCTGTGTGTTATAGGCGTGTGGGCGGATGTTGCTCCCACCACACGTGTGGGCGTTATCGCGACCCTTTTTATTTTTTACAAAACAATTCTCTGGAAAGTGATGTCATGAGGCCTGTCTACCACGTGTCAGAGTATGTCCGCGTAAATATTATGGATATGTCATTTTCTTATATTGATGGTCCAGCCAAAAAAGAGTTTGCAAACCAACTTGGCTGAATGGTTAGAGGGACAGTGGTATCCCCAGCCCACCAGGGTTCAAATCCTAGTGCTTGCATTATTCCTGAATTTATTTTGATATGCGGCTCCCTCTCTCGAAGGTGCTCGTAGGGGTAGGGCATGTGTGCATTCATAGAGATGAGTGTATGCGCGTGTATATTAGCGCTTGCGTCTGTACTATGTTCAAAAATATACACCATTTTTTTTTGAAACGGCACTTCTAGCTTAGTGCCAAAACCAAGGTGGTACATCTTGGCATACCCGAATTCATATCCCGTGGGCGGGCACGGATTAAACCCCTTCGTCTCATATCGTCCTTCTTAATTAAAATGTCGTGTGGCTCCTTCGCCATTGGTCTAGTATACCACACTTATTGTAAAAGAACCTTTTTTTTGGCAAATGGGACTATTTTAGACATTTGAACCGTAAATTGCCAGTAGGTAGCCAAGAACCCAAGAAATGATGACTTCACAGAAACCAAACCATTGAGTTTGTAATGAACTAGTCGGTTCTAGTAGCCACAGGCTGTCATCGTCACTCGAACCACAAATCGAACAAGTTGGTCGCGTTGTGGTGCTTGGTTTGAGATGACAAGTTAGTCGGGATCGATCGATCGGTCCACTCAGGACTTTTCATGATTCTTTCTTGCTGATGTGTGAAACAGCGAAATTCGAGTATTCCTTTGGTGCAATGCACGATCACACCATTTGGGCGGCCCAAAGTGTAGAGCAAAGAATATCCAACGCATGCATGTTCATGTACTTGCGTTGCACAAGAATTTCAAACGTAAAGCCTAGAGAAAGTTCACCCGGGCAGCATCAGATGCTAACCACATGCATGCATCTAGAGATGTGAGCCTCACTACTAGACGTAGTACCTTGTATCCCTTTTTAACTTTCAAGAAATGCGCCCTTTTATGTGCTAAAATGGGCAAACCATCAAAAGAAAACAGACAGGAAGAATCATCTGGTTTTACAGCTATATAAACATTGTTTCTGAGCATGGAGAGGGATGACATGCATAAAAGGAATACAAATATTAGTTTACATGTGAAGTAGTAAAGCTGGATTAGCAAGACTAGGTACGGAACTAATCACCCGACTCCACCTAGCTTGTTTAACAATTACTAGGTAGCTGCAGGGCTAGATGCAATACCTAGCTTGCAAGGCCGACCAAGCATAACAAAAGGCTGCATGCACACATATATTTTTTGTTTGGAAATGCATGAACTTCACATAAAAGCAACCAAATTCCTACAGAAACTGGGCGCAACTGAGGTTGACTGGAATGACCTAAATATGCTACAGCCATCTGGATTTTGTAGATGTTGGTATTCTTTTTATAATAAAGTTGGTCAAACTTTATAGAATTTGACTTCAGGCAAAGTTTATATACAGAGTGGAAAAGAAACGGAGAGAATACTATGTATAGCAGATACAGGACCAGCAGATAAATATATGAGAGGGTGACGTTTCGTCCTCCTGCCGTCCTTGTGGTACACGTTTGATAAATTCCATTTTCTCATGCTAGCTCACAACAACCGAGGTTGACCTGAATGACCTCTTGGCAGTTAAGATTGATTACAGCGTGCCGAAAATGATTGAAAGCTAGGGCTGCTGCATGCGTCGACCTCCGTCTGCACGTGCGTGCCCCATCGATCGATCGATCGTTCCGAAATCAGTTTTGCTAGGTCTCGTCGAATGAAACTTAGTTATGTGATATGTCTCAGTCGATTTCATGAGATTTTACATTGAGATCCGTGTTTTTCTTTCTAATTTTCTTCTTCTTATTCTTACATGTGATAGCACTTGAGTGAGACTTCGTTAAGTTTAAGTCGATTGAGACCTAGCCACACTCTTCCGAAATAGTAATACTCTCTTCGATTCATATTATTTTTCGCTCAAATGAATGTATGTAGATGTATTTCAATTCTAAATACATTCGTTTGAGCAACAAGTAATATTTATTGAAGGGAGTGAAAAAGATTGAACAACAAATAATAATATCCTTTTTAATTACACATGACATATGCACTTCCATTTGCGTATCCAATACACTGTATCGCCAGTTCCAGTTTTTTTGGAACAAAGCTTTCCACATCCTCAAAGAAGCAACACACACCAGCAACTAACCAGACAAGAGGGCAGCAAGCTGCATGCCAACTTACATGCATGCCATGCCAATTAAGTAATGAATCTACATCTTAACACATTGCACAACCTAGTTAGTCAAGCATAACACTCAAAAACAAGTTAGTCAAGCATAAGAGAATCCAAGCATTGTTGTGACGTGGGTGAACAGGAAATGAACAGTGACGAACACAGTTTCCTCGTTCTAGCTTGGGTTTATTTTCCTTATCTGGTTTTAAAAACGCACTGCTAGCTAGCTTGCAGGATCAGATCAATACCTTCCTTTGGCCGGCCACGCACTCTACGTAGCTAGGGTTCTTGGAGCAAGGTTGCATGCATGAGCAGCAATGTCGTCAACCGGCTAAGTACAAAAATCTTGGACCACCGTACCGTGAGAAAAGAATAGCCAGGGCGCAGGTACCGTACGCGACGGACGATCGGGACAAGGAGAAAAATGAGTCGGCGGGACCGGCCGGCCCCGGCGGGAGGCGTTTCCACCGGTGAGGTCCCGCCACGTGGTCACACGCTATGATGACCTTAGGTAATCTAGTGCCGATCTAGTCTACCACGTGCATCACACGCTACACCTCCAAATCGCTCCCTAAATCTAAAATGAAAGAACTTAGTAGTACAAGACAAGATCATGGATTTGCCAGGACCAGTTTAGGGAATAAATTCATATCAACAATACCATACAAATACACCTTTGAAAAAATAAATCAGGATGCATCCCTTAATATTGGTCAGGAAGTAGTTGGGTCTGCAAACTCCATTCTTGTTTGGTTCAATGAAAATGATGAAGAGACGGCTCTGCATCTTTTCTGGGATTATGGCATGGCTCAAGTTTCTTGGAACTCCATTTTTTCCAACAAGTTGAAAGGTATTTCTATATATGTTGAAGTGTTGCAAGCCTTCCAAGTTCCAACTCCTTCCTAAAGGAATTGCTTTTGATGTCATTATTCTAGGATGTTGGAACAAATGGTCTCAAAGAAATGGCAAGATCTTTAAAAGGGAAGCCCCTGCTCTCATCTCTTGGAAGCATACTTTGAAGCAAGATTTGATCCGTTTTTTTTAAATGATAACTGCCACACGTCAGGTGTGTGGCACTCAGGTTCGGACGTTTTCCGATGGCAATTTCAGTCACGCAAGGATGACAAATTCCAGTGACACACGGTAAGTTTCCATCAAAAGTAAACTGAAGCATAAAAGTTGCCATGCTTGCCAACTAAAGCCGCCATCCTCGCATAACTAAACTTACCATTGAAAACGTTTGAAATTGCCATGGCTCGTACCAGACGTTCGGCACTTATCATGGTCTTTTTTTTTAGAAAAGGAGAATTACTAAGATTTGATCCTACTGAAGCATATATAAAGTGAAAAGAAAGAATGACGGTTATCGTCAAACCTGGATTGACAATCATCTATGATCAGTTTGTCACAATTTCAGACCCCTCTTATTACTTGGACCATGAATGGCTTTGAGAAAAACTGGAGTTGCTTAGTTTAAAGAGATGACAACATAGCCAGGGTCGATCGAACCAAACATGCCATCACTTTTCCACGGTGCTTTCTTGCTGATGTGCGAAACATCAACATTCGATTTCGAGCATATTATCTGTTCGGTGCATGGCACCATTTTTAGCGGCCGAAAGCCATACATGCACGTTCAAAAAAGGCCCATGCACTCATGTTCAAAAAACAAAACGTACTGGAAAGTGGAGATTATACGAACGTATACCCAAGCCCAGAGAGCTTTCCCAGGCAGCATCAGATGCCCTCTCGCATGTGGTGGAGATGTCAGCCTCATCACTGGGTACTGCGTGCGTTCGTTCCATCCCTTTTCTCACTTTCCAGAAAATGCGCCCCTTTTCTGTGTGACAGTTTACATTACATGTGAAGCAAATTAAAGCTGGATTAGCAGGACGTACGTACGGAACTAATCACATGACTCTAGCAGCTACTAGCTTGTTCATATATACATATCACCCGGTAGCTGCTAGCTGCTGGAGGGCTAGATGCAATGCGTAGCTTGCAAGGCCGACGAAGCATCAGAGGAGGACGCTGCATATGCATGCACATGAAAGCAACCAAATTCCTACAGGAACTGGGCGTGCAATCACCAACCAGCACATAACATAAACTTCGCCCTACTTGCAGTCTTGCTCGGTTCATCACAAGATCGAGTTTGATCACCCACTGTTCCCTCCATCATATTCATATAGTTCAAAATATCTGAGTTATCGCCTACATATTCCTTGAGAAACACCTTCATGCATGCAACTTCATCTCAAGTGGATTTCAGGAAGATATGGTCGGGTACGCAAAAGAAGAAAGTTCCATCTGGATCGGCGACGGCGCACCTTTTTTCCATCATCGTCTTCTTTAGAGTTGCGTGCAACTACTGATGCTGACTGGGCCAAATCTCAGAGCGCGAGATCAATTACTTACCAGTTTCAATCCTTGTTATGTCATAGGAGTATGATGTACTGCTGTACGATGCATAGTGTTGATGGTATTTAATTATTTATAGAGAATTATTCCGCCTAACGAATTGAAGACAGACTCAGAGTAACTCCAACAATTCCCCTATCTCCAAAAAAACCGTTGTTTAAAGGAAGTTGGGGCAAAATCTCTCCAACAATTTCCGTAAAGTGCTCATAATTTTAGAGGATCCCATAAGTGGTATTTTCTCCCCCACAGATTTATAGAAAGATCATCTTTTTGGTTGGCTAGTAACCGCATGGAACTTCACCGCACGCCCTGGCGGAACGTTGCCGCCCTGCCGGAACCTCGCCAGAACGCCACCGTTGCGCCACCACACCACCATGACATGCATCTCGGGCCGGAACGTCGGCGGCAGCCAGCGCACCGCCACGCCGCCTCTCGCTGGCAGCCACCGAACCACCTGCCGTCACATTTGTCACTGACAGGCGGGTCCTAGACAATTGTCCTTTTTTGTTCAATTAAAAATAAAATAAAAATAGATCTAGGGGAAGAGGTTTAGGGGACTGATAAGAGTTGCTCCAAAACAATTTCTCCTAACTTTTACGGGAAGACCGTAAAACCAGTTTCACAGAAAGATTTACAAGGGAGTTGTTGGAGTTGCCATCAGGCCGCTCCTAAATATAGCAGAGTTTCGTCTTCATGCCGACCTTGTGGCACACGTTTGATACTGTACAACAACTGAGGTTGACTTGACTGACCACTTGGTCGCTAAGATTGGTTACTGCTGAAAATGATTTGAATGCGTCTGCACGCGCGCGTCCACATCATGTAGTCTCCCAGCTGATCAGGTCGAAGTCCCTCTCGTTCCAAAATAGTACTACTACTAGTAATTTTCTTATTACACGTGACTATGCTCTTCCATTTGTGTATCATTTAGTTCCAGGTTTTTCAACCCAAGCTTTCCGAATTTTCAAAGAAATAATAGTACTGCACACTAGCAACTAAGCAGATCAGACAAGAGGGCATCAACCAACAACTTGCATCATGTAATGATCCATATCTCACCATATAGAAATCTAATTAGTCAAGCATACGAGAACCCAATCATTGTGACTTGACCAGGAAAGATATGTTTTCATTTTTTTCTTTTTTTGCCTGTTCTGGTTTATAAATTATGCCCATCTTGGGAAATCAAATAAATGCCTTCCTTCGCGCCTGGTCACCAACTCTATAGCTAGGGTGCCTATAGATAATTCCATGAAAAATAATTTGATGCCATCTAGGGAAAGTGACGAGTAAGGAAGAACGTTGTTTGCGCTCCAAAAAAAAGTCATACTTTGCGAACCGTGTCATTGGCAAATAATGTTTTTTTTTCTCACGTAGGGATGGCAAATCATGTTAATGCACTCTCAACAAAAACATACTCCCTCGTGTTGTCTTCAGTTCATCCTGTAATCTATTTCGGTAGCATAGTCGTGTGCGTGCTACGTGTCTCGGTTATCTTGAGATTGACATTGTATGAGGGCCACCCATCCCCATGTATCGTTCGGTCGTGTACTCTATTTGATCCTTGCTTTATATATAAAGCGGGGTGAAACCCTGTTTTGAAAGGGAGTACATTACATATCATTGTCTTGGTTTGTGACCTAAAATAATGATACTGGTACATATTTATGGAAAACAGTTTCTCGTCATTAAAGACATGGAGGTCCAGGTCCATGTATGGTCCTGAATTTAATTAGTAGATACAGGACCAATAGATATGCGAGAGGGTGACATTTCACATCATGCATGTCTCTCTGGTCATCCGAAGCCCCTGCCATTCCTACATAAGTACGTAACTTTTTTAGCTACATGTGACATGCATGCATACACATAGTCCAAGTTTCAAACCAAGGAATCAATTAAACAACGACTAATAAGGCATGCTAATCCATATTTCACCATAATCTAACCTAATCGAGCACACGAGCATCCAATTCCAATCATCGTGACGTGACCAGGAAAAAATCACCCAAGAACACACATGTTTTTCCTGTTCTTCAGAACTTATTTTACAAATAAAATAAAAAAATGCGCAGCTTGCTAAGATGCCTTCCAGCCAGGGTTCTTGGAGGAGCAAGGTTGCACCCGCACGCAGCGGCCAAGTACAAACAAATCATGGATCACCGTACAGTGCCACGTACCGGACATATTTCATGGTGCGCTAGTTGATGTTGATTGCCTAGGCAGATGCTGATATTTTTTTAAAATTACTTACTCAAGCTTGAATAAGTTTGGCTTTAAGAAAAAATAGATGCGGCTTGTATTGAAAGAACAAGGACATGTTTACATCTAGGCAAGTTTAAATGAGGCCGAAACAACATATATAGCGTTTTCGAAACGATCACATATGCGAATTATGAATTAAATCCAGATCCGTTCTAAGCATATTTTATATTTATTAAACAGGAAAATAAAGTGTGGCATGTGATTCTACATGTTTTTCTAAGCAAGTTATATCTATGGATCATTAGAATCGGAGCTACGGTTATTTAGTTTTATCATGGCAATTATGCAAATTTAAACAAACAACAAGTTTAAACATTTTAAATATGGATGAAAGTTGGATATTGTGAATCCACATAAAATTCTAATCAGTTTACTCATTTAAACATTTACATGCGAGCGTGAAAGAGTTGGTTCGCATGTTTACCTTGTAAGTTTCGAACGGAATGTCGAATTCTCACGAGACAAATGAAAAAGGTTCTCATGTTCGATCTCCCCACGAAATCACCAAATTAAGCAACCCTTCTTTGAAATGCTGAAGGGAATTTAGCCGACACACATGCATACTTGACAGCTCAAATCGGACCATGCACACATTGAAGCCGGCCATGTGCGAACGCGACCTCGGCTTCGGCATTGAAGCGCCGTGTCGGCCGACCGAGGGCGTCGCCCGCTACACTCCTACACGTCCGGCTGAACACGCATCCTCGTTACATTTAAACGCCTTTATTAAACTTGCGCGTGTGTCGATAAACCTACTCCGGCTACACATTCGGTCATGAGCCGTCCGACATTAAACACAACGTCGAGCAAGCTCCTCGCGCCCTCCGCTATTTAAGGAGGCCAAACGGAGGACAAAATCGCACCACTACTCCACTCCCATCTCCTCCTTCCACCAATTTCTTCACCCTTTCGATGGCATCCGACAAGCAGGAGGAGCAGTTCTCCAGCATAAAAGCCGGCTGGATGGCCGGTCGAGCCCGTCGGATACGATCATGCAACTCGCGGCTCCAACTCCCTCGCCTAACCTGACGAAGCAAGTTGCATCTCCATGCCGACACTTGGTTCAGCAACTCGCTGCTCCAAGTCAGCTCACGGAGGAGTGGCAAGTTGCTTCACGCGGGTACACGGGGTAGCACGACGGAGCGGGCATCGTGGCTGGCATGGACGAGTCCAGACGTCGTGCCATCCGCCATCAACGTTGGCGGAGCCGCGCCCGGTCGGTGGAGAAATAAGCTAGCTACACGAAGATCGACGAGCCGGTGGGCAGCGTGTCCACGTCCGCAGTCAACGTCGAGGGAAAGTAGAACATGGGAGGTCGCCACCGCTTTGGTCCTAGGAATGCCACCGCTGGCGCGTCACCGGTGCACACAGCAGGTGACTTGCCTGCTTCAGTGCAGACCATCGTCGACCCCCACCTCGACTTCACGGAAGCGGAGTAGGCACCCTTCCCCCTCTAGCTAAAGCACCCCCTTTGCAACTCCGGTGACCGGCGCAACCGTACATAAGGAAGATACGGGTGAAGAATGTACCTCCGGGGCTCTCGGCAGTCTGACGAGCGGACTGCCGGACATGGGAAAGACAAAAGGACCCATCGTGACTGTTCGTATACTACTGTAGCGTATCCGTGTCGTGGGAATGGAGCTCCGCGCGGCCGGACGTGCACATAGTGTTACCCTTTTAGTTAAAACATTTTCAAATTGTAAATGTTTTCGTCCGGTTTGCATAAAATCCGTCGTGTCTACACGAATTTCGTCAGATTGGTCCAATTAGTCGTTTTAATGTATGCGGACGGCGTTAGATAGCAGCCTCCGACATCCGCGGAATGGTCCCCATTTCCGCGGAAGTGCAGAGAAATCCAATAAATTTTTTATTTTTATTTTTATTTTTATTTTTGAGAACAGAAATCCAATACTAGATAGTACTACCTCTGTAAATTAATATAAAAATGTTTAGATTGCTAAAATAGTGTTCTAAACGCTCTTATATATTAGTATTAGTTCACGGAGGGAGTAGATCACAAAAATCATCTTTGCATCTAAATCTTGTAATAGGTCCATGGCCGACATGGCAGACCATGTGCTCGGATTGCCCCCATTTTCCCCTCGGGGTGGGCCACGGCTGTCAGGTCGTCGGGTACAATCTCCATCTCCATCTCCCTCGTCCTCCCCTGTCCCCCCTCCGCTATAATACCTTCACCTAAAAATAATGCTATGACGAGCTCGACGGAACCAGCTCCCCGTCGCCGTCGTGGGCTCCTCCTCCTCCTCCGCCTGCTCCCCCTGCTCCTCTCCCGTCCTCCCCCGAGCTGTCGGCTTCGTCCACCGGCGCCGCCACCAGCAGAAGCAGAGATTTCCTCTTCCGAGGGCGCCGAATCCAGCCCCGTAAGTCCAAATCTCCCTGTTCTTGCTCTCCAATCCCCTTCCCTGCCGCCAATGCCCGCCGTTTCTTGGGTCCTCGGGCCGAGCAATCCGAGGCTGCGCTGTGCGTCCTCCCCTCCCCTGCTGGTTGTCGACTGATCCCGCGGTAATGGCGGGCTTACTCTCGCCCGTCCTCGAGCTGTTCGACTGATTGCCGCCGTACCGCACCGTCCGGTGTCGGTCGGCCAGGTCTCCTTCGAGATCTTACTGGTTTCAGACTTTCAGTCCGTTTATTGCAGTCAGTTGCTGGAAGGACGAAATGCTGAAATCTGCCCTCAGTAGGCTTGGCCCAAATCTGTGCAGGCAAATGTTTCCTTTTTTTGCAGGAAGCAACCTTGAGCATCACTAGTAGTATCATGGCCGGTGTAATCTGCTGGCGTTTCTTTGTTGGCTTGCTGTCCGTCTGAGTCCGATTGACAAAAAGGGGTGGTGAAGCAAGGAATAGAATAAATGCTTTGCTGGCTTGCTGCATAATCCAAACTTCCAAAGTTCGGCGCCGGCTGCTTTTGTTCTCTCTCTCTCTATATATATATATCTGCGCGTAGCAATAGTGTGTGTGGACTGGGATCTGCTGGGTCACATGTTTTGGCTTGCAATTGAGGGCCACATCGCTTCTTGGGTTTTCTAGGATGAGTAGGTGTGAACAAAAATGCCGGCCCGGCCTAGGATATGTATCTTCTTCCTGGAAGCAGTATGAGGGGATGGCATAAGTGGCACAAACAGAAATGTTCCGCTGCTTACTAGAAATGTGTGTTCTTTTCATTCTTGTTAATGAGTTTGGTCGAATCATCTGTCGTTGTTCTGTTAATTTGCTTTTTCTTTGCGACATTCAGTCCGTTGGTTTCTGAATTGCTGCAACTGCCTCCTTCGGATCGGCACTGGCTTCTTTGTTAGTGCTTTTGTTCTCTCGCTGCGTACAAATAGTGTGTGCAACCTGAATCTGTTGGGACTTGGAGTAGTATGTCGTCCACGCAACATGTTTTGGCCTGCAATGAAGAACCACATCGCTTCTTGGTTTTCTTGGATGAGATGAGAGTGCGTGTGAACAAAAATGCCGGCCCGGCCTAGGATCTGTATCTTCTTCTTAGGAGTGGTACTAGTGGATGGCATAAATGGCACAAACCGAAATATTGTGTGGTTACTACAAATGGGTGTTTGGTTGAATCATCTGTCGTTGTTCTGTTAAGTTGCTTTTCTTTGCGATATTCAGTCCGTTGGTTTATGAATTACTGCAACTGCCTCCTTCAGATTGGCACTTGCTTCTTTGTTACTGTTTTTCTTTCAACATTTGGATTGACCCCCTACTGGCTGTGAATTGATCTCCCGGTAATGGCGACCCTGGATGTTGTGATGGTGTTACCACTGGGTCTTAGCCCGCCCCGCTCACAAAGTGTTCGGCTGATTGCCTCCTTACGGTGTCTGCCGACCTGGTCTCCTTTGAGTTCTTCAGTCCGTTTATCGTCAGTTTCTAAACGAATGAAATGCTGGAATCTGTTCTTAGCTGGTTTGGTACTCTGCTCGGCTGGCATCTTAGGCAGTGTTTCCTTCTTGCAGGAAGCAGCCTTAAGCATGGTATCCTGGTATAATATGTTTGTTTGTTTGTTTGCTGTCTGATGATTGACACAAAGGGGTTAAGGATTAGAATAAATACCTTATCCGTTGCATAATCCAAAGTTTGGCCCCTGCAGCCTTTTTTCCCTGCATAGCAATAACATGTGCAAAGTGGAATCTGTTGAGAGCAGTTTGTCCACACCACACGTTTGGCTTTAGTTCAAGGACCACAATGATTTGTGGTTTTCTTGGATGAGTACATGTGAACAAAAATGTTGGATGCTTGCCGGCCCAACCTACGATCTGTAGCTTTTTCCTAGGAGCAGTATAAGCAGATAACATAATTGGCACAAACCGAAATGTTGTGTTGCTTACTACACATGAATTGTTTTTCATTCTTAACGTGTTTTGTCGAAACATCTGTTGTTGCTCAGTTCAGTTCCTTTTTTTTTTTTGCAATATTCAGTCTGTTTGTTTCTTAATTACAGCTAGTGCATCCTTCAAATTATCATTCGCTTCTTTGTTACTGTTTTTTTTCCTTTGGACATTTGAACTGAGGCTTCAAATGTTTGTACTGTCTACACCGACTATGTTACTTTAGGGAATACAAGAACTATGCATTCGTATCAAAATAACATCTGCTCTGTGATTTTTTCTTACAGGGGGATCCCAGCTCATTAATAATCTGCTAAGATGCGAATAAGCATCCAGTAGCCTTTGCACTGTTTGAGGGACAATGGGGATAGCTTTTCCCATGATGTTGGTTCTCTCTCTGCTCCTGTACCCTAATGGCATCTCCAAGAGCTTAGCTGCAAGGCCTCCAGTTGTGAATATTGGGTCTATTCTTCAATTGAACTCCACCACTGGAGGTGTTGCGGCGATTGCCATCAATGCAGCCTTGGAGGATATCAACTCTGATCCAACAGTTCTAAATGGAACAACATTAAAGGTTGAAACCAAGGATACAAATTGCTTTGATGGTTTCCTTGGCATGGTTCAAGGTAGACTAGCTTTAACATCATCATTTTGTTTTGTTAAAATAGTTGCTTCTGTTCTGGAGTTGTGACAATGATATTGTATTCCTTGTATCAGCTTTGCAGTTCATGGAGACTGATGTTATTGCAATCGTTGGCCCCCAGTGCTCCACAATTACTCATATCATTTCATATGTAGCAAATGAGCTCCGAGTCCCCTTGATGTCCTTTGCGTCTGATGCTACTCTTTCATCGATACAGTTCCCATTCTTTGTCAGGACTGCTCCCAGTGATCTCTATCAAATGGCGGCTGTGGCAGCAGTTGTGGACTACAACCACTGGAAGATAGTGACTGCCGTATATATTGATGATGATTATGGTCGAAATGGCATTGCTGCTTTGGATGACGCACTCACTGCGAAGCGATGCAAAATCTCCTACAAGATTGGATTTCCTGCAAATGCTAAAAAGAGTGAGCTCATTAATTTGTTGGTTAGTGTCAGTTATATGGAGTCTCGTGTTATCATCCTCCATACTGGTGCTGAACCTGGACTCAAGCTTTTCGCCATGGCAAACCGACTGAACATGATGGGCAATGGCTATGTATGGATTGCAACTGACTGGCTTTCTGCGTATCTTGATGCCAATTCATCAGTTCCTGCTGAGACTATATCTGGCATGCAAGGTGTTCTTACTTTACGGCCACATATCCCCAACTCAAAGATGAAAAGTAATTTGATCTCCAAGTGGAGCAGGCAAAGTCAGAAGTACAACCATAGTGATCTTCGTGTAAATACTTATGGTTTTTATGTTTATGATAGTGTATGGACAGTAGCTCGGGCTCTGGATGCCTTCTTCGATGATGGTGGTAGCATTTCCTTCTCAAATGACTCGCGGTTGCGTGATGCAACTGGGGGAACTCTTCACCTTGAAGCAATGAGTATTTTTGACAAGGGAAGAAAATTATTGGAGAAGATTAGAAAGGTAAACTTCACTGGGCCGTCTGGGAAAGTGCAATTCGATGCTTCAGGTGATCTCATTCATCCTGCATATGAGATCATAAACGTCATCGGAAATGGCATGCGGACCATTGGTTTTTGGTCAAACTATTCTGGCTTGTTGTCAACTGTCCCTCCAGAGGCTCTATATTCAAAGCCCCCAAATACTTCTCTAGTCAATCAGAAACTCTACGATGTTATTTGGCCTGGGGAGACTGCACAGAGGCCTCGAGGATGGGTTTTTCCTTCTAATGCCAAGGAGTTAAAAATTGGTGTTCCCAACAGATTCAGCTTCAGGGAGTTTGTTACGAAAGACAATGTTACCGGGTCAATGAAGGGTTATTGCATCGATGTCTTTACTCAGGCATTGGCTTTGCTTCCTTATCCTGTTACCTACAAGTTTGTACCTTTTGGGAGTGGTACTGAAAATCCGCATTATGACAAACTAATAGACATGGTTGAATCAAATGTAAGTATGACTTGTTTTTTTTTTTCCTTTTTCTACACATTCCATCATACCATACTGACCAGGGTTATCTTATTCTGTAGGAGCTTGATGGAGCTATAGGGGATATCGCAGTTACAATGAAGCGCACAGTAAATGCTGATTTCACCCAGCCTTTCATTGAAACAGGATTGGTTATCTTGGCTCCGGTTAAAAGGCATATAACAACGTCCTGGGCATTCTTGCAGCCATTTACTTTGGAGATGTGGTGTGTTACAGGGGTGTTCTTTCTTGTTGTGGGTGTGGTTGTTTGGGTTCTTGAACATCGAATCAATGATGAGTTCCGCGGCTCGCCACGAGAACAAATGATAACTATTTTCTGGTGAGGAGCTTAACTGCATCTTTTGTGTCCTCACTAGAATAATTGCTAGTTAACGCACCCAAATGAAGCATCTAGTGATTATCAATTAACTACTCCCTCCGTTCCTAAATACTATAAGCCTTTTTAGAGATTCTAATATGGACTACATATGGAGCAAAAT